>MU224334.1:4730652-4759813 GCA_018584345.1 Thuja plicata | reverse complement strand
TCCCTGCAAAATATCTGATTCTTGCACTTCAAGAAGATCTGATCTAAACAGAGATCAGACGACTGCCTCTTTCATAATCCAGTGATTATCATACTCTGATCAAATCTGAAAATCTCTGCAAATCGAATAAATCACTCTACCTTTGTCGCTTACTCGCAGCCTCTGAAATTCTGTTTCTGTTTTATGCGCGAGTGCGCGACGGGCTCTTCTGCATTGCCTTTTATGTGATCGCGCAGTGGCGCGCAATTTTCTCTTTGTTTCACTCTCTGGGCGAGTAGGCGACGAGGCAATCTTTTCATTAATCGCTCAGTCGCGAGCTGTTCTTGATTTATCTTTATTATCTAGCGACTGGGCGATGACTTCTTTTATTCTTCAGTTGCGCACTCGCCAACAATTTCTTTTTCATATGCATTTCTTGGCAACCGAGCGATGAGCTCTTCTCCCTCTCGGTCGCGCACTCGCGAGAAACATTCCTTTTAGCTTTATAGCTCGGCAACTGCGCGATTATCTCTTCCTTCAACTCGTCGCTCAGTCAAAAACCATTTTCCCTCAGTGTGCATTGCCCGGCGACTGCGCGACGAGCTGCCCTTCCAGCTCGTCGCAGAATTGCAAGGTTCTCATCCTTCATTTTCTCAACCACAGCGACTGAGCGATGAGCTGATATCTCCTTTGGTCGCTCGGTCACTGCCCCTTTATCCCTTTGAAAATTATCTGCGTGAGTGCGCGACAAGCCCAACTATCACTGTGGTCGCCCAGTCGCACTCTGTCCTCCCTTGGTCTTTTTAAGTCAGCGACTGCGCGACAACATACCATTTTCCCTCAGTCGCACACTCACGGGTCACCTTTACTTTACCTTTGTTGCTCGGCGAGTTTGCAACATCATCTGCTTCAGCTCGGTCGCACAGTCGCGACCTATTTTGTCTTTGCATCCATTGTTCAGCGACCGAGCGACGAGCTCTTATTCTTTGCTCGTCGCGCAATCAGGGGCTGCATTTCCTTTCTTCCTTTCGATCAGTGAGTGCACGACCACCTCCTCTCCAGCTCGTCACGCAATCGCTAGCTCATCTCCCGAATCAACATAAACATCGCGACTGCGCGATGAGGCATTGGAAAACTTGACCCGCTCAGTCGCGAGGCGAGGATGACCTGACTCAAACTGAGCGCAACTACGCGATACATTACTTTTCAGCTCGTCGCACAGTCAGGGGGAGAATGAACCTAAGCAAGAAAAGGTTGCGACTGAGCGACGACCGCGATGAGCAGCTCATCGCGCAGTCGCACAACTTAAAACCTGATCAAAAGTTAAAACGCGATTGACAGCTCGCAAGATTTTAAAAAAAAGCTGAGCCACTTGGGCGGGAAAACACAGAAGAGGCCAAATTGCAAGAATGAGGAAATTTGGTCAACAGTAATTACAAATGAGGAATAAGGAGAGGAGGAAGGTGACCTATATGATGACAATGGTTATGTTGTGAATTTTTCACACCTATGGAGTGAAGAAGATTATGATGATGAGACTAAAAACCAAGATGTGTCTGGATCACAAAGCAGCAGAGAAGTATACCATCAACAGGTTCCTTCTAATGAAGAAGAAGAGGAAATTGATGATATAAGGTGTAATGTTGAACGGGTTAAGAAACCCATTGTGTTAAGAAGACCTTCTGAAGAAGAGAACATAAATCACTGCTGACATGGTTACTCAAGCAAGGAGTAATTATAATTTGAGAAATAGAACAAGTGGTAATGCAGATGGAAAACCAGCTAGTATTTTCATCAAGGAAACCAAAGCAGACACTAAGCAGCCACAAGAAAAGAGAAAATTTGTTGAGGGTGTCAAAAGGATAAAGGTTAGGAAAGAAGATAAGTCTAGTGGTCCAAGTATTGTGTATAAGGTAAAAGCAAAGATGCCAGAAATAAGTGTTCCCCCTCTTAAAAAGGATAATAAGAAACCAAAGAGAAATGAGCTAAGCTTGGCCATTCAGGTTGAGGATGGAAATCTTATTACTATGAAACAAGAGTTCTCTAATATAGAATACACCCTTGTTGATATGGGACAATTGTTATCACATATTACTGTTAGGGTTCCATTATTATAAATGATGAGGACTGAGGAACATAAAGAAAAATCCCTGACATGGGTAAATAACATTTCTTCCACAAAGATTCAAAAACTAGAAGGAAATCAGAAAATGGGAAATGTAGAAGATAAATCTGAAAGTAAGGGGAAATAGTCAGAACAAATTGTTTCAAAGATCCCTCAGATTTACTTGAATTCTAATAATGTGAATACTCCCTTGGGAGTTGTGGATGCTTTTTTCTTGACTCTGGTTATCAATGGTAAGATGCTAAAAGATTGCATGATAGACTCTGGAGCATCTAACACTATTATGTCTACAGAGGTAATGAAGTCTACAGGATTGCAAGTTGATACTCCCCATGGAAGATGTCAGGAAATGGATTCTAGAGAAGTACATGTCATTGATACTATTAAATCTTTGCCTTATAAACTGGCTGCATATCCTGACAAAATGCTGATAATGAGTGTCTTAGTTGTTGATATTCCTCCTCAATATTGAATTTTATTATCTAGGAAGTGGAGTGCTTCAATGGGAGGAAGTATTCAATGTGATTTATCCTTTTCAACTTTCAATATTGATGGTGAACATGTTAAAGTGTCCCAAGAACTTAGGACTCCTCACATGATTAAGGAATATGAAGATGATAATATGAATTGTTTCTTAGACACTGATATTGGGTCTTTCCAAGTGCAAGATAGGAAGGTTGAAGGAGAGGTTCAACATATGCTTTTATCTGAGGAAACAGATAATTTGAAAGACAAAAATGATTTATGGCCTATGTATTTTGATGGTGCAAGCTCTAAAGAGGGAGTTGGTGCAAGAGTTTTGTTGATAGCTCCTAGTGGTAAGACCTTCAACTTATCTTTCACTTTGTTGTTTATATGTACAAATAATATTGTAGAATATGAGGCTTTATTGATTGGATTGAGGTTGGCATCAAGACATCGAATAAGAAATCTTAGAGTAATTGGAAACTCTAAGTTAGTAATATCTCAAATAAGATACAAGTATGCTTCAAAGAACCAAAGACTAAAGTAATACAAAAATGTTGTTTGGAATGAGTTGGAAAATTTTGATGCATTTGGTATTGACTGGATGGATAGAAGCCAAAACAAAATGGAAGATTTGCTAACCAATATTGATTTGAGGCAAAAAGATAACACATTTTCAAGAATCTCCAAAATAGAGGTTCAATCTAGGCCTTCCATACCAGACAATGTTAAAAGTTGGCAGATTTTTTAAGATGATTTGGATATTATGATATTCTTATATTGTGAAGAAAACTTTGGAAACAAGGAGATGGATTTCAGTGGATGTGTGGAAACCTTGGATGGTAAGGATACTATTTTTGGTAAGGAAGTCCTACAACTGAAATCAAATAGTTCCAAAGGGATTAGTTGTTCTTGAGAAAGAATTTGATAATAAGGATACGTCCTCTTTTGCAAAGATTGTAAACAAACTAGAGGATTTGGAAGAAATAAATTTAGGAACAGTTGAAGCTCCTAAGAATGTATATATTGGCAAGAGGCTATCTCCTAAACTTAGAAAGTTGTTATTTGATCTTCTCAGGAAGTATAAGCATGTTTTTGCATGTTCTTATGATGATTTAAAGGCCTATAAAAGAAGATCTTTTTCAACATGGGATTCCTTTAAAGGAAGGCACAAAGCCTTTCAGACAAAAGTTGTGACCTGTTAATCTCACACTAGCACCAAAAATGCATGAAGAGTTGAAGAAAATGAGATATGTCAGGATTATAAAGCCCATTAGACATTCAACATGGGTATCAAATTTGGTTCCAGTAAGGAAAAAGAATGGAGACATCAGAATCTGTGTGGATTTCAGAATTTTGAACATTAATTCATTAAAGGACAACTATGGCTTGCCCAAGATGGAAGCCATGCTACAGAGAGTCACTAGATTTTAATTGATGTCAATTTTGGATGGATTTTCAGGATACAAGAAGGTTGTGTTCAAGGAATCAGAGCAATTCAAGACTATGTTTACCACACCTTGGCGTACCTATGTGTATGTTAGAATGCCTTTTGGCTTGACCAATGCTGGGGCAACTTTTCAGAGAGCCATGGATGTGGCATTTGTAGATTTTATAAATAAGTTCTTATTAGTTTACAAAGATGATCTTACAACTTATTCAACAAAGGAAGATTGACATTGTGGTCATCTTGAGAATATTTTTGTAAAAGCTTTGGAATATGGGGTTTCTTTAACCCAAAAAAATGTATTTTTGGGGTAACAAAGGGCAAGCTCTTGTGGCACATTGTGTCCAAAGATGGAGTCAGGATTAACCCTAAAAGGATTTCTCCCATTGACAATGTCCCTCAACCCAAGAATGTCAATGGCATTCAGTCTTTCTTTGGACAGGTAAATTTATTGAGAAGATTTGTTACAAATTTTGCAGAAACTAGTATCCCTATTTCAAAGATGTTGAAGAAAGGAGTTTAGGAGAATGGAATGAAGAAGCATATAAGGATTTCTCATACATTAAGAAGGCTATAAAATATGCCTCTATTTTGAGGATGCCTAATTATAGAAACCCTATGCAAATTTTCTCCTTTGCCTCATGCAATAATGTTGCTACAGTATTGTTACAAAACAAGTTCAGAGGGTTTTGAACAACCCATTTCCTTTTTCAGCAAGTCCTTACAAGTAGAAAAATTGAAAGATGATCTCATGGAGAAACGTGCATATTCTTTGGTCAAAGTTGTTAAGGCTTTTAGATATTATTTGGTGGGAGCGAGCATAGTTGCTTATGTGCCTGGTGCTGCTATGAAGGATATTTTTGTACAACAGGAAATCTTAGGTAGAAGATGCAAGTGGATAAACAGAATCCAAGAACTCAATATAGATATTCATATCACAAAGTTGGTTAGAGGCCTAGAACTTGAAAAACTTATGGCTCAAAGAAACTTGGATGCTAATCATGTAAACATGTTGGAAGAAGAACAAAGACCTTACATTTGTGATATGGATTGTTGTGAAAGGTACAAAGATATAATTGGATATTTTTAGAAAATTATTTTACCTCCTAAAATGGATGAAAATAAGAAAAGAATAGTTAAATTGCATGTTGTTAAGTATGCTATTATAAAGGGTGAACTATGGTGGAGAATCAATGAAGGAGTCTTGCTAAAATGTGTAGACTAGAACAAGTCCAGGGACCTGTTAGAAAAAATGCACAATGGTGTGTGTGGGGCTATTACATGGCTAAACCCACTACACAAAATATTTTGAGATCTAGTTTCTGGTGGCCTACCATTTTTAAGGATGCTTACCACTTTGTCAAAAAATGTGATGCTTGCCAAAGATTTGTTGGTAATCTCAAATTTGGTGGAAGTTTACCTTTGTGGCTTGTTACAGTTGAGGAACCTTTTCAAAAGTGGGGAATGGATTTCATTGGAGAGATCCCTAACAAATATAGTGGTGGCAATTCATGGATTCTAGTGGCAACCGATTATTTTACTAAGTGGGTTGAAGCTATTCCCACTAGAAAAGCCACTAGTAAAGTTGCAATTGACTTTATGTTGCAAAATATCCTCACCAGGTTTGGTTGTCCAAAAACTATAGTGGTAGATAATATAATGTGTTTTAGATTTGAATAATTTAGTGCTTTTTTCCACCAATATGGGACCCAAATTTCCTATTCTTCCCCATATCACCCACAGGGAAATGGCCAAGTTGAATCCAGTAACAAGAGTCTAATAATTTTTTTGAAGAGAGTGTTAGACAAAAATAAAAGGGCTTGGGTTTCAAAGTTGCAACAAGCATTATGGCTTGATAGAGTGACAATGAAGAAAGTTATAGGTTGTGCTCCTTTTGACCTAGTATATGGTATACATGCTAGGTTGCCACAAAATAACCTTTTGCAAATGTACAAGTTTATCCAAATTTATGATGAGGAATTGGATGATGAGATGAGATTCAAGATGGATGATTTGATACAATTGGATGAATCAAGAAGGGAGGCATGTGATAAAAATGTCAGGATGAAGCTTCAATGTAAGAATTTATATGATAGAAGAACCACTATAAGAAGTTTTCAGAGTGATGATTTGGTCCTAATATGGAATGCCAGGATAGAGGATAAATGAAAACATAGTAAATTTGATCCTATTTGGCTGGGACCATACATTATTGACTGTAAGTGGGGTTCTGATTCTTATATTCTTAAAGATTTGATTGGAAATGTTTTAGAATTTCCAGTTCATGGACAATTCCTGAAATTCTACTTCTAATGAAGTTCTCAATATCCATGAACAATAGGTTGTAAATATGTTTATGTTATTTTTTGAGTGTGTTGTAGGGTAGTTTCATTTCCGTAGGTGGTCTTCTTAACCCTGAGATTCTGGAATCTTGTTATTCCTGCAAGAGACATTCATCCCTAGTTGGAGCCACTGTTAGGACTATGAAAAATTTCCATGGTTCTAAGTCTTGCTCATGTTTTTGAAATGTTTAAACCTGGTTTCATAAGCCCTAAATTGTCATTTTATCAAACCCTTGGTTCCTTTTTATTAAAAACCCTAAGTCTCCTATGTCATTTATAAAATGATGTTATATTTTCGGGAGCCACTTAAGTTCTTTTCCCATGTGTCTAATGTTGTCATGTGCAAGGCCTTTTTCTTATATGCCCTAAGTTCTAGTGAGGCTCGTATTAATTGTTTCCTAAGTCTAAAGTCCTCAAAGTATTTCATGCTTTGTAGATATTGGGAAAGTTGTTTTTGATCCAACGATAGGCGTGATCCTGTGATCACAAGATGCAAATTGTTTATCCTTTGCGACATCGTGCCTAAGCGACAAATGTAAATCTACAAATCATGGGGCCTTCTCCTTCTAAGCTGGCAGTGATATAAAGTCATGTCAGATCTAATATCATCTGACAGTTGGCATTTTTCTGGGATTAAAAGTTGCATAAAAGATATCCTTCATGACATCATGCCTATGCGACATGTGGAAAGTGGTGGGGCCTGGTCAGAGCTAGAGGGAAGTTTGAGATATGTTAGGTCATTTTTTATTGAATGAAAAGTGTGATGCCTTGATCAAATGATGCACATTGTTTAGCCTTAAAGGGATCACTCTTTGTTCCCAAGTGTCCATCAGAGATCTCGCCCATGTGGGGCCAAAGGATAAAGCACGATCAAATATGTTTCAATATATCGGTAGGTGTAATGCTTAGAATAAAAGGTGCATGGTGGTTACTCTTCAAGGCATCATGCCTGGTTGACACATTACATTCTGTGATCATGGGTCTAAGTTTTCAAAGTGGATAAAGGGTGGTCAGATCAGTTTTGATTGTGTGGTTGGCATGATGCCTTGATTCAAATTTTCTCATTGGTTATTCTTTGCGAGTTCATGCCTGAGTGACATCTATCCAGGTCGATCAGCGTAGGTAAAAAGGAATAAATAATTTCCAACGCAAATAATATATTGCCACATGGATGTCTGAGGAGTTGTTGATGTGTTTCATTTTCTAAGGCTCATAGGTGTTTTAAAAGATGATCAAGGATTGTGTTTTATAAATAAATGTAAAGTTTGATCTGGGTTTTTGATGGTTTTTTCCACACTAGGGCTGACCATTATAACATATATTTGAATTTTTAAATGTTTTCCTGAGGGCTTTGAAGTGGTGGCTCTGCGCTTCATGCTCCAGGAGGGTAAATAGATGAATATGATCTTTTGGGTTGTATTTATGCAGTTATGGGATGTTTCCAGAATAAAAATCTTATGGCTAAGAATAATTTTATGTTGCATTTATGGTTTAGGGTTTCTGATCATATTTGCATATCTTTTAAAAATCCTTAGACAATGCCTTGTCTCTTCTACATTAATGTTGGATCTTCTCCCGAGTCTTGGTGGTTAAAAAATTAGATTTCATGTGAGGATAGATATACCCCGGATGAATTAAAATAAACAAGAACATTCCATTATTCCTTAAATAGGGGAATGTTCTCCAACATATTGAGGTGATTGATGGCTACAAATCAGATTGTACACAGAAAGGAGTGAAGAAAAATTTTCCACTTGAAGACGGCAGAACAATTTGGTGGTTGTAATGAGTTATTGATTTTAATGTCTTATAATAACTTGGGAGTTAGATTTTGACCTAAATGATCTGAGGCTTGTTTTAATCCTTGTTCTATAAAGGGATTTCCAAAATCATTTAGAAAAGGCTAGAAAATTGGGAAGTATAAAAAATTATTGAGTTGCATACTTGTTTCCAGTAAGGAATATAGAAGATTTGCATTTAGATTGTGTCAATACATAATAGAAAGTTTAAGGTCTTTTGCGTTTATTGAAGTGGTGTATATTTTGAATCAGATTGATATAGGAACATGATTCTTTGTACTTAATACAAATACTCCAGATTCAAGTCTCTCATATGTGCCTATTTCTTGAGTTGTAAATTTTTTGATTCATTGCATAGAGTTTATCTGTGTGTATGTTGTTATTCCTTAGTTTTGATCAAGGATCAAATTAAATATTGCTCTAGATAAGACATAGGTTCATTTGGTTTGCACAAGGATTTTATAAGAAGTGTTTGTTCTATGTTAGTTATATTTATAGCTTTGAACATTTGACAATAGTAGGTTTATGTGTTCAACATCTACATTAGAGATATTTCCCAATGGATAAAGCACTAATCAGGAATTAGTACCTTCTATAGTGATACATGCCCAATGGATAAAGCACTAATCAAGAATTAGTACCTTCTATAGTGATACATGTCTGATTGGTTTTGGATACATATTGCAAAGCTTAAATCAAAACCATTTTAGAAACCTTTTAAGTTTTGTGGTTGTTGTATATGTTCTTCATGGTAATATAGTGCTTGCCCCCTTACGAGGCACGGGTTCTAGCATAGTTAGTGGCCTTGTCAGTTTGAGAGGTAGTTGGCTTCATGTATGGTCACTTAGGTGCCAAAATCCATTGGGATTATCAGGGCTAAACTTAAGGGTTAGATGTATATGATGACACCTTCCTTTACACATGCTAGATTTCCTACATTGTCAGTTGCCTCTGGATTAGTGAGTCTTACCTTTTTGTGATGATTAGTATACCGGATTAGAGAGCTATCAGGATCCCTTGCTTAGTGGTTATTCCTTCTTGGTTTTGGATATTCGATTGGGATCTGTTGTTATCTCCTCAGCACAGTGGGGTGGACCTTTGTGGTTCCACACGGACGGGTGGTAGTGATTCTTTACTCATTGAGATTTGACGTCCTTGTACCAGGTGCTTGATGGTTCTTTGCAGATGAGCTCTTTATGTATCTGCATCATTTATTATGTAATTTCATTATTGTAATCTTGTATTAGAGTATCGCATGTGATACCTAATCTGGATATTGTATATTAAGTAGATTAGAGTGATTACTACATACCCTGCGACATGTGTAGTGGATGTGTGTTATGGTGGTTTCATGGTTATCCATGGGGATGTAATTATGGTTATGTAAGTTGTATTTGTTATACTTGATCAGATAGAATCTTTTGTTATATTGTTAGTTGTGTTTTGCTTTAAGTAATTCAACGTCATGGAACCCTTGATTCGTGTAAGCTATGTGAGTGTAAGACATGTGTATAAATGGTAATTGCTTCCGCATGAATGTATGTCTCTTTATGTTAACTTTTAAAAAAAAAAAAAATTCAGCACACATAGTATCATGTTCTAGGTTAATCTCTCTTGGGTTCCCTAGCGAGGTGTTACATATTGCAAAGCTTAAATCAAAACCATTTTAGAAACCTTTTAACTTTTGTGGTTGTTTTTGTATGTTCTTCATGGTAATATAGTCAATGAATGAGTGGTTATCATTTAGTACTTTCTTACCATTTTTTGTTGTTTAAATCCAGAGTGTTGTATATTGAGATAGATTAGGTGTACCTACCTTGGTCTTGCAAAACCAAAAGTGCAGAGGGTAGTCTTGTACCTATAGTTGGTCCAGTTACCTTAGATTTTCCCATATTTGGAACTAACCATTCTTTTAAATCTATCTAAAGGTATATTGGTAGCTTATAAAGCATAAAACATTTTTAAACACCAAAAGTGTGTATTCCTCCTTTAGAGGTAAATAAAAATGATTTTGCACTTTTTAGGTATTTTCAAACATTTTATGATTTTTTAAAAAAATTGAATTTTTATAATTTTTATGTTTTTTCGGTTGATTTTGATTTAACTCTCGATAAAAGTTGTTGAAAATATTTCCTGATAATTTGTTTGCTTTAGTTGGCCAAAAATGATGTGTAAACTAGTGTTCCAAGTATCCACTAGGTTAAAAAGTGTATATATAAGGCTAGAAGACCTTTTCACTTTTTACTTCCACTATTCACCCTAGAGAGAGAGAGAGAGAGCATGGTGATTCTTGCTCATGAGCATTATTTTGAGCTCATTCATCAACATCAGAGGCCATCGCACTATGGACCACCGGTGAGTGTCCTGGATCCATCTTTGTTTTGACATTTTTGATGTTTTTTTTGCACATATTTCATTAAAACCCCTTATTTTTACATGTTTCGTCACATTTGATAAATTCTACATTGTATATAATTCATTTTCATCATATGTGATACCTAGATAGTTGCATTTACATAGGGTAGATTAGGGATTTTTATTTTTTTTGTGCATCGCATGTAGTTAAGGTTATACCACGTCCATTTTTGCATCGCATGTGATAGGTTTTGTGTTGTATACACTAGGTTTTGCATCGTATTTAATAAATAAACCATTGCATATAATATATTGCACATCGCATACATTAAATTTAATGTCACATTTGATGTTTTACCTCATATACCTAGCATTTTGTAGCATTTATGTAAATGATTGATTTTTTTTAAGCTTTTGATATGATTTCTCAATATTTATCGATGTGATTTTGGACATCAGATGATAGGATTGATGTTTTCAACCTCATGATATAGAGAGTCAAAAGAAGATGTGCTCACTGAGATTGTTATAAATCTCACATGAGTGGATATGATAGATTGATTTGATGTTATATGATCGATAAATGATTGACTTCTTGATGTTTGATTGATCAACATCCCTTAGGAAAGCTAACCATGCGGGGTTAGTACCCCCAATACTTTTGTGATGATCCCACAGTTGTCCCAGGATGAGTGGGAGCTTATAGGTAGATGTGCACTAGGTGCATTATTTGATATGCCTTAGTATCAAATTAATTGAGGTATGTTGATGACACTTGCAGACAGATAGCACAATGATCATAACACCTTTCACATGTTGACTGGAGAGATGAGGATCACTCCAAAGGGTGTGTAAAAGATAATTTATATACCTATTGTTGGAGAGATTGTATGTTATGATGTTGATGATGATGGTTATAGTGATGTAATATGGTGATTCTTTGGTGGCGATCAAATTGGTGGTGTAGACGTCCAAAAATATTAATATTAAAATTCCCTCTTATTCCTCTAACTATTTAATTCAATCAATTAAATAGTTTCATAGTTGGTATTTATCAATGATCAAATACTATTCTAATGTATTTTATTTAAATACATTTGCCTCGCAAAATCCCCTTTTTAATAAATTTATATTTATTAAACTTCCTTCATATACCTAACTCTTCTAAACTATGATTTATTCAAATCTAATTTGAATTATAATCTAAACCCTAGCTAGGAACCTATTAATCCAATCTAGAATCCTACCCTGAGCCTACCCTAAGCCTACCCTATTCCTACTCTACTCCCATCACCTCACTTCCTAAGCATATTTCCCTACCTAACTCTCCTCTAATCACATTTAAAGAGTGATTCCTAACCTTTTTAAGGCTAATGGAATGCTCACCCACATGTGAGAATTCTCTCCAAAATGGGCACCCATTCCTCTTTAAGGCTATTTACTCCTTTGTCCCCCACTTGGAATTCTTGAGCCACTCAATATTTATTCCTATATTTGACTCAAAATTAGCCATCCCTTCAAGCCTATGTGTCCCTTATGTGGCTCTTATGTGGATGCGACATAGATGCCACCTCATTCAATCTCTCCTCTTCTCTCCCAAAAATCTATAAATAGAGACCTTCTCCTCTTCAATTTTCATCTCTCATTGTGCATTATTATTATGCTAGAATTGCTTTAGATTTTCATAGCTAGTTTCATGTTTTCATGCTTAAATCACTTAGAAATCACATGCTAGGATAAAATTGGTAAATGAATCATAAGCGTATTTCTTGTATTGCATTTCATTATCATAGTAGCATAATCATTTGAAGAATTTGAGACTAGTTCCTCATACTAGCTCTTGAATCTCTTCTTTTGATTACAAATCTTGCATTCATAGTTGCATTTTGCATTGGGGATCCACTTCATTTGTGTGTTTGAGAGAGCACACCCACATCCAATACAAAAAGAGAAAATCAAACAAGCCTCATGGGTGCAACTTGTTTTATCTCTATCTGATGATATGAGGATACTTTGTTTTGTCTTACTTGCTTTTATCTCACTTGGATTTTAGATGCTAACCCACTAATGATTACTTGTTTGTGAGTGATTGTAGGTTGACATTTTCCTCATACTACATTATGGCATGCCCGGTGGGATCCACGTCCCTAAAACCCTTCTAAAATTCTTGTCTTTTTCTTCAAATTTCACCAAACACATGGATCAGCGTTTGTGATTTACACAGAGGTGTCTACGCAAATGTCAGTTCTCTCTAAACTGTCATCTGCACCCTAAACCATGTCTACACCCTGGATTGGTGTCTACGACCTCGATCGGCATCTACACCCTGCATCAACATCTACACCTGACACTATTTATTTAAGATTTACCAAACATAGTTTTCTTTTTTCAAGATCTATTCTCTTTCCACTGCTTTTTGGGTATTTAAGCATTCTATTTTTTAGCAGAGATCAATTTGATAAGCAGTTATAATGCCAAAATTTCACTAAGAGAATGAATCTTGATAAATTATAAAAGAACACTATCTTTTTAATGTTTGGATAATTTGAAAATGGCTAAATTTGATCAATTTGAAGTCTAAGAAAGAAGCAAAAATAACTTTGTTTGTTTCTTTTTGTTGTGTTTTGTGAACTTGTAGGTACAGTAGCGTTTGCAAAAATGTTGGTTTAGGTTTTAGCATTTGTGCAAATGCAAGTTCAGAAAAGCATCGATCGGTGTGTGTGTTTCGTAAATTGACATCTCCGGCTGGTATAACAATTTTTAGACTTTTTGTGTTTCTAGTTTATTTTCCTGAATTCTGTCATTTTGGGTTAAAAACACAAAACCAACATCTGAGCCCTGAATCAGCGTCTGCACTCTGATAGACTTTTATTGATCAATTTGTTAACTTTTGAGTAGTTTTTTGATAACTCTTGTCAAAGGTTAAGATTTTGAAACTACTAATCAGTTGTCTTGCAGCACCGCTGGTCAAAGAAGTCAATTCAAAAACTACTCACATTTTTCTTGCAGGTTGCCTCAAATCAACATCGACCAAATGATCATGTTTGCAATACTTTTCTTAGGCACCCAGCATAATTAGGGAGATTTTATTGTCTAAATCAAAGAAAGTGTTAGGGTATTATGCTCTCTTCCCTTTTGGGAAGATCAAAAACCTAGACGCACTTGCTTTGTGTTAAACAAATAATTTTTTGGGAAAGAACAAGCTTGTCTTGTGTGTTTGGGAGAAAATGACATTGGTTAGGAGAGTATGGTCTTTTCCCCTTGTGGGAAAATCATAAATCTAGACCTTTCTCATTGCCAATCCATTTTTTTCAAATTAATCCTTTAGTTGGGCCTACCAGTTGAGGGAAAAATCTCCTGGGAATGGCCCACATGAGAATGAGCTATAAGCTAGACCACTCTAACTCATGTTAATCAAATTTACTCTTTGGGGTTAAAGCCTTAGGATTCAATTGGCATTTGAGCTTATACTTGGCTCTCATCTAACTTAAGTGTGGCCTCGCAGTCTCAATCATGCTTATGTGACCACTTTTTTCAAGACGCTCTATGGGGCTATACGCCTAAATCGTGCTTGTGCAAAAATAGAGGATACAATCGAAAGGAGACACTTACTAAACACTCTAAGCATAGAAGCTACCCGATTCACCTCTGAATGGTGATTTATTATAGTGCGAGGGGAGGGAAGAATCTCCCCCCAAGATCCCCATCATATGTGTCCCAAGGTATTGTGTTGTGAAAGAGATCTTCATAGCACAACAACAATACCCGAAAAAAGGCAAAAACAAGGGTGCCCTTTCGGGGGTGACACTGTTGTGTGAGTTGAAGGACTACCAAGCAATGGGTCTATAATATTTCATTTAAAGCCAATTCCTTAGGTAGATGCATGCTTGAAGTGTTTGAACAACATTGACAAATCCAAAACACAATGGAATACCCAACAAACAAAACTTTTCACTTGCTTGTATCCTTCAAGGTTGCTTTGTCCCTTGTCAAATTGTTTTCAAGACACATGCTTGTTATTTTCTTATTTGAATGTGTTGAAATTCGTTCTTTCCATGGAACAAACCTATTGATAATCAGACAGAAATCAAGCCTTTGCTAAATCATCAAAACAACGTTCTTTTGCAAGATTACCGTGAGCTCCAATTTTCAGAATTTGGTCTTTTATGAGATATGTCCTAAAACCTCCAACTATTCATCCAAAATCAGATCTATTTACAGGACATGACCAATTCCAAGAAGCATAAGAAGGTAAAAAATTTGTTACCACACATGCAAAGAGAACAGAAGAATACAACTCGAGAGGCTAACAAGTACCAACACATAGTCGATTCCATCAAGCAAGAAACCCATAAACGAGAATAATTTGACAAAGTGATATACAACAACAAGGTTTCTTTCTTTATGGGCAAATATCATCTAAACACTGCTTTTGTCGGATTTGAGCAATATTACTAGCTGGTTTACCACAACAAATGAACATTCCTCCTCTTCTTAAGCTCACTTAGCTTGCATTTTAGAACCTCCCTTAGGTTCTCATATTTAGAAGCACATCACACACTTACCCTATCATAATCCTGCATAATCCAATCCAATCCTAGTTAACCTAGCATCATCCAAACCATCATCCATAGCAATCTTGATTACATCCTTCACTTGGTATTGCATCCCCTTTTGAGTTGCTTAAAACCTACATCTTAATCAAACCCCCATCCTTAAGTATTCTTTACTAAGCATTGTTTAGGCTAATCCCCTTTGCCTTTGCAACCTCATCACCTTGATCAAAAATTTGGTTCGCATTGACAAAGAATCCCATACACCGAAGACCACAATTATGTCTTAGGTAGACAACCACATACACTTGATCTTACACTAGGGAAAGCAACCCTTAATCCTTGCATACACCAAGTTATCCTTAACCTGTAGGAGTGTATTCATCATCCTAGACGCATCCTAATCCTAGCACCATTATCCTTAGCTTCCTAAGCACATCCTTGTATTACATCTTGCATATCATATTCCCTTAAGATAGTCATTTCATGCCACCTATCACACGAGCCACTAAGAAGAGGAAGAACATGGACCCTAATCTTGCTGCTAGTTCATCTAATCATGTGATTGACAACACTAACACCATGGTTACTTATGCGCCTCAGCCCAAAGAACAAATTGAGCACATCTGGGTAGATACTAATGAGACTCCTACCATGAGTACCATAGAAACATTTATCAATCATCCAAGACATGTACACATGGTGAACGCCATGAGTGGACATAACAACAATTAGGTACTCTTGGACATTCAACAACAAGGACTTCAACTCCCACCTTGGATTATACCCACACTTGTCACATGGCCTATGACTCTTCTAGGAGAACGTCCTCATCCCACTAGAAACAATTTTTTTGATCTACTTCAGTGATCCCTACAGGTGGGAACTCTTATCACACAAGTAGTCCAACCTTCCATCCCACCCTCCATCATGCACACGACACCTTCATCTATCTCAGGAGCCCCGCCTCTTGATCCAACATCAAAAGCACAAGCAATACCCCCTATCGCTACACAAGTACCTCCTTAGTTCATAACCACTCCACTTTTGCAAACATTCCCAACATTTGTAGCACAATTTCCACCACCACCGGTCAACACGCAGCAAACCGCCATTCCACTCATCCCTACTCATCCCATTCAAAGTGAAACAACCAGTTCACAACATCAAAGCACCCAAGTATCCATGCCTATTCTACCTTTCTTCACCACAGGCATGCCACCTAGCAATGCCTATAACCAACCCTTATTTCCACAAGGGTCCACTTTCCCCACTCCAATAGCAATGCAATCGCAACGTATGCCAGCAATTTTGCTGCTAATGCAAACCAATCCAAACTCTCCCGTGCAATAATCATCTACCAATCCCTTCGTCATACCCCAAATTCCCATCCAACCTATCCAACAGCAACAACCAATCCAGAAACAACCAATGCAACAACAACAACAACCAATCCAGCAACAAAAACAACAAACAATCCAACGACATCAACCAATTCAACAGTAACAACAACCTATTCAGCAGCAACAATCCATCCAGTAACAATCCCAACAACAAAAGTCATAGCAACAAATTACCAACCCATTCACATCCCAAGCAAAACAAAAACAAATCAACCCCTTCGCAGCTGCGTAGACCACCATCCAAACTACACAACAGCCACAACCACAAATGTAGGGGGAAAATCCCTTCATGGCACAACCACTACAATAGTTTTCTAATCCTTTCATCCAACCCATGCAGCAACAACAAACTCATTCTGTCAACTACCTAGCCATGCCATCTTCCACTGCATCACAAACCATTCCACCTCCACAACAATTCAGTGTTCCCAGTAACACCAATTACCTCGCTACAACCACCGAGGGAATTCTGCCTCAAAACACCTATCCCCCACCCTATGTAGGTGTGCAAAAAGCTCAGTCCACTTATCCAATGCCTCAACAAATACAAGCATACTTCTAGCAGTTACAACAACCTTATCAAGTGTCACCACCTCCTCCACTGCAATATTCCCCTTAGTCGTAGCTTCCACCACAACAGCCCATATACGCTGACCAACAACCATCATATCAAACACCACAGTATCCCCCACAGAATCCACCATATTCTCCATTTGATCTGTATCAGGTTCAAGGAACCCATGCAATCACAATTAATAATCCTCCCCCACAAATCAATCATGAATAGGAGGAAATGAAGAACGCTCTCAAAGAGCTAAAAGCAGGGACCGAGGCTAAAACATTCAAGTTTGAAGAGGTGTGTCCTTACCTGTTTGATAGATCTATCACTGCTATACCCTTCCCCAAATACTTTGAGACACCTAAATTTGATAAATATCGAGAGAAGGGAGATCCTGTGGGCCACGTGAAAGAATTCTACATGACATGTCAAGAAGTGGCCTATAGCGATAATTTCCTTATAAGAATATTTCCCAAGAGCTTAGGAGGAACTGCTCTCGAGTGGTTCTACAAAATCCCCTATGGCACAGTATCCACTTTCGCTGAACTATCTAAAAGTTTTGTGGCCCAATACACACATAACGTTGAAAATAAACTCTCACTCCTTGATCTATGTAATTCCAAACAAAAGGGAGGAGAGAGCCTGGTCGATTACCTTCAGCACTGGCGCTCACTACAAGATTGTCCTATCAACCCCCTGAGCAACATCTTATCAAAATCTTCATTAACAACCTCCATCCTAAGCTTGCCTATCACATGCGCATGAATTGCATACAAACTTATCAAGACATCAAAATTAAAGGCATGGATCTTGAGCGAGGTCTCATAGAAGATGGTGCCATCAAGCACTATAAAGAATCCTAGCCTAACAAACATAATAATGATCGATCACGGTACTGGAACAAGAACAAGAAAATAGTAACTCACGGAGCCACTAACACCAAACACATTCAGGTTGTCGTAGCCGGTCCTAATGCACCTACCCAAACTTATCATCAAGCACTGCCAGTATACCCTCAACCTCCTCCCATGTATCAACAGCCCACTTCCACGTATCCCCAACTGACTTACCAGAAAAATATGCACCCTCAAGGTGCGACTCTCTATCCCACTCCAGGGACATCATATCAACCCAACTACCAAGGTCCTATGAGCCAGACAAATGCTATATTAGTCCCACATGGACAACAAAGGCCTCATGCTCAAAATGTGCCACAAAGCATGTTTACCCCTTTGGGTGAACCCATAGATGTCATCTTTCATAGAATGGTCCAAGCTAACCAAGTCGTGTATCCAAAAATGCAACCATTTGATGACTCAACACCTAAGCCTGCCTGGTATAAAGACAACAAGTACTATGAATACCACCATGTTAAGGGACACACCACCCTCAAATGCATGAAGCTAAAACATTACATCCAGGATCTCATTGATCGGAAAGAGATCAAAGTGGACTCTCCTGCCCAACCATCGCCAAATGCAGGCCTTAGAATCTATCAAAATGCATTTCCCAAACACACCTCAAGTAAAGGCCCAGGCAATCCTACTCAATCCTCCGATCAGGGGAAGGGTAAACAAGGAGAAAATATCGACAGGAAAGATTATACAAATGCATATATCAACTACGATAATCTCATCGGCTGCATATCCATAGTCCAGTCCTCTGTCAATGTCATCCATGTTAAGGGTGTCAATAACCAATGTGCAATCACCACTTGTCGAGGCCGAGTAACAGTTGCAGGTGTGAGTACCATTCCATCTGTTGGTACCTAGTACAACATTTTGGAACACCTAGGGAATACTCCTGCCCAAATTTCCATCCTGGATCTCCTTCGCACTTCACCCACCTATCAAGAGATCCTCAATAAAGCCTTACAAGAATCTTGTGTTCCCAATGACATCAACCTCACTAAATTCCATAACCTTATCGGACACCTGTCTGCATCTTGTGGGGTCTCCTTTAAGCCAATAGACATACCCTCAGAAGAACCCAATCATAATCTCCCACTCCATATTGCTTTCATGGTTAAAGATTTTGCCATCAAACAGGTCATGATAGATAATGGTTCGGCCCTAAATCTGTGTACTCTAAAATTCATAAAATAGTTGGGTTGCACTGAAGCTAATATAACAAATGAGGTCATAACAATCAAAGCATATGAAAATCTGGAGTGTACTTCTAAAGGCACCATATCATTACCCATCCGAGTGGGCCCTGTTATCCAGGATACAGTATGTCATTTTGTTAATCTTGACCTTCCCTTCAACATCCTCCTTGGATGTCCATGGATTCATTCTATGTAAGTCATCCCCTCCACCTACCATCAGTGCATCAAATTCCCATATAATGGCACTGAGATCACCATCTGCATAGATCCCAAGCCCTTCGCATACTGCAATGCATTGGAAACCTCCTTTCCACATTCCAATCACTATCCCGGGATTGATATTGGCACTTTTATCGCTAGTTCATCTTGAACCCATTCAGGCCCAGAAACAATCCTTTCCTCCACCCTTTCCATAGTCAAGATCAACAACAAAGGTTGTGGTGAATACAGTTTATTTGATGCCTTCACAGTTGGAGCACTGCCAATTGATCCACACACTCAAGGTCGCCAACCTAATCCAAGCGAGATAGAACCAAAGACAACCAAGCTGTTACAATTTGGTCCTACCACTTTTATCTCAAAAGGTACTTTGAATAGCCAGGAAATGACACCAAACATCAACCAATGGCTCTATAAGGATCCACCACCCAAGGACACAAGTCACCTCAATTACTTCAAAGGTAAGTACCCTGCGACTCACAAGCTGGTGACAAAAAAATGGAACTACCAAGGAGGTGACCTTGGTTATAAAGAGCAAGGAATGAAAGATACTATTGTACCTACCCGATGAGAAAAACACCTAGGCCTTGTAATGGACTCTGTCACGAATGGGGGGACCAACAAAAACATCTATGCCTCTTATCCTTCCCTGGGCAAAATTTTTGAAATCAAAGATGTCCCAGAAGAGAAAGTTGTGAGAGCCTATGACGATGTCTTTGATGATGAAACCTTCCTAGGAAATTTTGTCCTATGCCAACTTTCCATTCTCTTCATTGACCTTCCCCTCTGCCATCCTAAACTCATAGATTGGGACCAACCAAGTTTTGTGCACGTTGACAAGTTCCAAAGTGAGGATGCGCTCCTAAGCTTTATGGGAGCAATTGAACAAAGCAATGACTGGGGGCAAGACTCAGCATATGTCTACAAACTGGACCCAAAAGCATACTTTAGGGAAGAGGAGAACTTTAGTCACAAAAATGAAGCAGAAAACAAAAATAAAAAAGAGAAAAAATGATCCCCTAGCGAAAACCCCTCTAGGGCGCTATCTGATCATAAAAAAGTAAAAACAAAGGGCGTATCCACTGGAAAAAACCTCCCTCAGGCACCAGAGGATGAACACTCTCCTCTTCCTCTAATCCTTGATTACAAGCATGAACAGTCATCAATTCTCATCGAAGAAACAAAACCTGTCAAACTAGGCACTAAAGAGAATCTCGCCATCACATACATAGCAGCATCTTTGACTGAAGCAAAAGAAAGTGATCTTGTCACTTTATTGAAGGAATACATCAATAATTTTGCATGGTATTACTCCCACATGTTGGGATTAGACCCCAACTTGGTGGTTCACCATCTTGCAGTGGACCCAAACATCAAACATGTCAAACAAAAGCTCAGAAAGATGTACCCTAAAGTGGCACTACTTGTCAAAGTAGAGCTATAGAAGTTACTCCAAGCCAAGATCATCCGCGTTATTGACTACTCTGACTGGATCTCTAACATGGTGCCAATGACTAAATCTGATAACTCAATTGGGATATGTATATAATTCCAATATCTCAACAAGGCATGTCCCAAGGATGATTTCCCATTGCCAAAAATAGACATGATCGTGGATCTCAAAGCAGGACATGAGATGTTGTCACTCATGGACGGCTTTTTCGGATATAATCAGATCTATATTGCAGAAGAAGATCAGCACAAGACAACATTCACAAACCCTTGGGGCACCTTCTGCTACAATATAATGCCATTTGGCTTGAAGAACTCTGGGGCAACCTATCAAAGGGCCATGATTGCCATTTTTCATGACATGATACACAAGAGTATGGAAGACTATGTTGATGATATCTTAGCAAAATTAGTAAAGTGGGAAGATCACCTAGACATTTTGGAATGTGTCTTTGACAGAATTGGACACTACTACCTAATGCTCAACCCTAAGAAGTGTGTCTTCGGGGTCACATAAGGTAAACTTCTTGGGTTCATTGTATCTAAACGAGGCATTAAAATAGATCCAAAGAAGGTACAAGCTATCATAGAGATGCCTCTACCAAAAACACTCTGACAACTGTGTAGCCTCCAAGGAAAGCTACAATCTGTGTGTCATTTTATCTCTCAACTAGAAGACAAGTGCCAACCATTCACTCATCTCCCACGCAAAGATAACACATTCAAATGGGATCCTCAGTGTCAGAAGAGTTTTGAAAAGATCAAAGAATATTTGGCTAATCCACCCATCTTGGTACCACCTGTACCCATCTGACCACTCAACTTGTATATTTATGCTACTACCACAGCCTTGGGGGTACTCCTTGCTTAGTTGGATGATGAAGGTAAAGAAAGAGCTATTTATTACATCAGTCTGACCTTAGTGGGTTATGAGCTCAATTATTCACCTATGGAAAAAGTATGTCTAGCAATGGTCTTCGCCACTCAAAAGATGCACCACTATATGCTTAGTCATACAACCAAGCTCATTTCAAAAGTGGATCCTCTCAAGTTCCTACTCTCTAAGACTACTCTCACATGACGAATGGAAAAATGGGTTATGTTGTTAAGCGAGTTTGATATTCAATATGTAGACAAAAAAGCCATTAAAGGGCAAGTCATCATCGATCAACTAGCAGAAGCCCCGTTGGTGGATGCTTATCCCTTAATCATTGAATTTCCAGATGAACATTTGTGCATGATAGAAGAGCAACCTACTTGGAAAATCTACTTTGATGGGTCCTACACAGCTCATGGCACAGGGGCAGGAATACTTTTTGTCACACCTCAAGGTGACTACATCCCTATGTCATTCAAATTGGGATTTCCTTGCATGGACAACATTGCAGAAAATGAGGCACTAATTGCAAGACTCTGCATGGCTATAGAATGGAACATCATAGATATACATGTCTTTGGCGATTCCCAACTCATCATCAAACAAGTTCTAGATGAGTATCAAACCAAAGACGACAAATTGATGCCATATAAGCAGATGATTGACAAGATGAAAGAACATTTCCTCCACTTGCAGATAACACAAGTACCACACTTGTAGAACAAGGTTGTTGATGAAATGGCCATGATTGGATCTCTTTTAGAGATTCCTCACGAGTCTATGCAATACAAATTCTTAGTTGAGAAACTTCATGGTTCCGCTTATGAGAATGATGAATCAAATCTCGTATGTGTCTTGGTTGGTACCCAGTCCCCGTGGTACCATGATATCAAAGCTTACCTACAAAATGGTATCATATCCCCTCATCTCTCTACAACCCAATACCAAAAATTTATCCGCAAAGCTTCCCGCTACACGCTCATCGCCAACACCCTTTATCGTCGAGGCTATCACAACGTGCTCTCTAGATGTTTAGATGAAAATGAAGCCGCCCAAGCTTTACAAGAGGTACATGCTAGAATCTGTGGTGCCCACACAAGTGGCATGGTCCTAGCCAAGAAACTTCTACGTATGGGGTACTATTGGCCTACAATGGAACATGATGCTTGTGAGTTCGTTAACAAGTTCTTACCTTGTCAACAACATGCCAATTTGATCCATGCTCTTGCACAGGACCTCAGACCTATTGCACCTCATTGGCCCTTCTCTTGTTGGGGTTTTGACCTTGTTGGTAAGATTACTCCCCTTTCTTCTGAAGGCCACAAATACATAATCACAGCAACAAAGTACTTTATAAAGTCGGTTGAAGCAATTCCACTCACCCTCACTACAAGTGTCCAGATATCCAAATTCATCCTCTATCACATTGTCTGCCGCTTCGGCATACCCTCCACTATCTTCACGGATCATGAAACACCATTTAAAAACCAAAATGTCAGTGATCTATGTGCTTGCCTCCATATCCATCACCATTTCTCCAGTCCATATTTCCCTCAAGGTAACGACCATGCTGAGGCAACTAACAAAACCCTCCTCAAATCCTCAAGAAAGTTGTCAATGATACTGGTCGTGATAGGCATCTCCAGATCAACCCCTCCCTCTGGGAATATCACACTTCCTACTGTAATCCTACAAGAACCACTCCATATTCCCTAGTCTATGGTGCTAAAGTGGTCTTACCAATTGAGGTCAAACTACCATCCCTCCGAGTATCACTGAGAGGCCTGGTTGATGATGAAGATTACCAAGTAGCACGACTCACACAGCTTGATCTACTGGATGAAAAGCACCAGCAAGCCTATGATCACCTAATTTTCTATCAAAATAGACTCAAGCAGAGCTATAACAAGAAGGTCCACCCACACTAGTTCCAGGTGGGGGAGCTTATGCTAAATGAAAATCAGAAAGTGGGTACTGATTGAGAAAAGAAAGGTAAGTTTGAAATCACCTGGCAAGGCCCCTATGTTGTCACTGCATGCTTCGGTTCTGGGGCATATCAACTCTCCACTCCTGAAGGATAACCATTGAATGATCCTATCAACATCATTCATCTCAGTTACTTCTATGCCTGATGGTTGGTTTTTCATTCCAGTTATCTAAAAAAATCTATAAAAAGTATAAAAAGTCCTGAAGAAAGCACAAAAACAATGCAAAATAGTCCTGAAAAATATTTTAAAAGTAGAAAATGAAGCTGAAAAAAATGGTTGTCCCAGTGAAAACCTGGCAAACAGGCACTTGGACAACATCAAAAACATTAAAAAAATCAAAAACATCAAAAAATCAAAAATCAAAAGAAAGAGAAAAGAGAAAAAATTTGTTCAATGGTGAAAACTTGGCAATCAGGCACCTTGGACAAGTATGGGTGATGAAAACCTGGCAACAGGCATTACACATAGTGGACCATTCAATTATCTATCAAAATCTTGCTCCCCTCCGTCACCATCATCACATCTCCATGAACCTCAGCATTTCCCGTATTCCCTGGGTGTTCCAACACTATCGCACGGATCAAACAGCAAGATCCAATCAAATATCGGTAGCAACCTTTGTACATAAATCACTTGTAATTATTCTCTTGTAATTAATCGTTCAGTTTGGTCCTTTTATATTCATGACATTTCCAGTCTTCTCGCCATCGCACTAACATCCCGAGTAGTCGTCATCCTAACATTCCTTACCTAGTTCTTCATAGTTCTCCTGGCTGGTTCATCAGTTGATTGTGACACACACCAAAAATATGGGTCCCATCTCACCTGTTGCATCCATTGCATCTAGTGTTTTTCTTCATTTTATTTTAGGTTCATTATTGCATTAGGTTCATTATTATATTGCATTGATCATCATTCGATTGCATTAAGTTCTTCATTTAATTGCATAGTTAAAATCATTTTAGGATCTTGCATAATTAATTCATCTTAGATTCATTAATCTTGCATTGTCAACCCATCATTTAGATTCATTTTACATCTTGCATTGTTAAATCATTCTGATCCATTTTAGTCTTGCATTGTTAAGATTCATTTAGATTCATTATGTACCTTATATTCATCTTGCATCCATATTCATATTCATTAATAAATCAGCATATACATTGCATACATCATAAAATCACATCACATCTTGCATCCACACACGTTAGTACACCATATAAATCAGTCATACATCATATATACATAAGCATAAAACCATCCTGCATACACAATTTGTCATACATATGTGTCACATCCTGCAAGAATCAAATGTCAATAATCATATAAGCATATGCATCATAACATCATATAGATCAAGGCATAGAATCACATCAAATCATAGAGTCCTCATCGAATATCATATATATATAACAAATGTCCATAAATACAATCTTTGTCATCAATAAAATACATAAGTCATGTACCGAGGTGCTGATATACATGTATATCTCAAAATGCAAAAAATCTGTGCTACATAGTCCTCTAATGAATCATGCAGGTGGTTGTGATGATCCACCTCCCTGCCCTGGTAGTGGACGTAGTGGCATCCCCACGGATCACTGAGACTGCGACGCACGCCCTATACTCTGTGATCAAGATCTCTAAGTGAATACCTATCTCTGGGCCTCAGGGACTAAGTCATAATATAACGCCCGATAATGAGCTGCCTCTCTGCCAGCCTTGGAGGCATCCCTGTGGGTGACAAAAGCCTCTGCCACTACCTGTCCCATACCACCTACACTAGCTGCCTGCCTCACGATATCTTTCTCAGTCCTATAAGCCTCAACCTGCCTCTATGTTGCATCCCTCTCTAAGGTTAATGCAATGATCTACTTTGTGGCCTGATCCATCTACTCCGTTAGGGTAACCAACTAACCTGTAAGCGTCCCTATCTCAGTCTGTAGCTCTATAGCATCCTAAGTCACATCAACCATAAAGAACTCTCCTGAGTCCACTCTGCCCTGTAAGGTGTCGAGTGCACCCTCTACCCTATCTACCCGGGCTGTCTCTGCAGCTAGTAGCCCCTATACACGAGTCATCTCATTCTGCAGGCTGGCCTTTGATACCTCCACCATCCCCAGCAACCCCCACAGTCTCGCGCACTCATTCTATAAACTGTCTCTCTCTATGATGATAGTATCATGTGTATCCTGTGCAACATACCCTATTGGTGGCCCCTGTGGTACCTGTACCTGTGCTGGCACCTGAGGTGCCTATACCTATCCCTGTGCTAGCACCTGAGGTTCCTGGTCCTGTCCATCCCCTGGCGGCCCCTGTGGCCACTGATCCTGTCCAACCCCTACCTGTGCCTCTGTCTGAGGTTGAGCCTATCTCTTCTGTGGCCTCCTCCTTTGCCATGCTTCTGAGGTCTTTGGGGCATCTCCTACAGTTTTCCCGTCATCCACCTTCATGTCTCCTATTAGCTGCTCGTGGGCCGCTACCTGCACTGGATCTGTGAGCTGTAAGGGTATATATGTGGCCCACCATGCTGCATACTCTACAGTCATACATGCGTCAATGATATCAAGCCTAGCCACAAATTCTATCCTCACCATGGTCCTCTGGGCTATCCTTAATGTGAGAGCATCAATGTATCTCCCCCACACACCCACCTCCCTAGTGACATGAGGATGTAACTCATCCTCTGCCACCACGCCCTGCTACAGTTCAAACTATCTCATGACCCTGGATGACATGTATCTCTCTATCTGCTGGATAGTCATCCCAAGTAGAAAGCAATCGATCAGTATATAAGAGGTATAAAAAGTCCTCAAAGCCATCCTCCACTCTCACCTCCCAATCCATTGCTCCCCACGGGTCGTAGAGTCTGTATGGGGTCTAGCAAAAAACCTGAACCTCATCCAGTAACCATCGCCAGTATCCAGTCTAACCAACAGAGGTATATCTCAATGACATCCTGTACCTACATGCATATGGCTCTCCCGAATGTCACACCTCTTGAACTCTCATTGGTCAGAACACAACGATGTGCTCCCACGCCCATACTAATAGCAGAGTAACTCCAGTCCTCATTTTGTGCACCCCGTAGTATGTAGCCATGTGTAGATCATGGTATAACTGTCCCAGGATGACATACCCCTAGTAGTAGGTCATCCCCTCCTCGAGCATCCCTGCTAGTACTCACAACCACCCAATACCAAAACCATGACCAACCAAATCTTCCTGACCACCAATCAGTCCTGCCAAAATAGGGTTATCCACCTCAGCCTCATGTCCATCGCTGGCTGCCAGGGCATCTAGTTCCTATATGTTAGGATGCTCCTCATAGGCCTCCTAAATGTGATCTCCATGTAGTGGTCTCTATCCTCTATCCTATAGTGTGGTATCGCCCCTCGGATCGGTATCTGAAGAATCTGCCACACATCCTTGAGAGTGATTGTGGCCTCTCCAGTAGGCAGATGAAATGTGGTAGTATCACTGTGCCACCGCTCGATCAAGGCTGTCATCATCCAATTATGCACTTGTAGCCTAGGCCAACGGGGCACATAATCCAACCCAACCAATTCTAGCACTCCCCAGTCTACCTATGTAAGTTGGGCCTCCAACTCCATGGTCGACGGCCAATGCTCCCGAGATCCCAATGGTGGGAACTGCTCCTACAGAATTCAAAATCCACCTTGTCAACCCATATTTCTTCTATTCCTAGCCTAACCCCTCCCAAAATGGGGTATCTTGTCCCTAGGTCCTTTTCTAACCCATCCCCGGCCCCCCGTCGGGTCCCTCTATTTCCCTTCCCCTCGATGTCTGTCCCTTTGAGCACAGACGTCAGTTCAGTTAGAAAAGCCAGTTCTTACACTAGCGTCTCCGCCTTTTCCCCCCAGACCATCATCTTTGAAGATGTGGATCTAGGTTTGGCGTCTTTGACGACGTCGGTTCAGCACCAACGTCTTCAGAGACGGAGGTTTAGGGATCGACATTTGCAAAGACTTTGTTCCGGGGATCGATATTTTTGCATACGTCAGGTTAGGAACTGGCATCTCCAGTCTGAAACCTAATCTACCCTCATTAAATGCCCCCTAACCCACCCAGAAAGTGTTAAAAACTTTGACAAAACTAAAAGTGAGGTATCGGTTGACTCACTCACCGGTAATGGTCGCTCTGTGGGTCTCCCGTGTGTGCAAACGCGCTCTCCCAACTGCCCCAGCATCCTCTTGTTAGCCATGTTTTCTCTCTAGAGCTCTCATTTCACCTAATCACTATTCACAAATGACCTTGTATAAGCCCCCCAGCCCCTCTTATAGCCCCCCATTTTCCCTAAAAAATTTCCCCGCCTGTTTTCTTCTCCTAATTGTATATTTTGTATTATTAGTCCTATTGTACAGCCTAAATGCATCAAAAATTCTAAAAAACATTTAAAATTTGCATAAATCCAAAAAATTCAAAACTTCAAAAAAATCAAATATTCTCAAAAATATTGCAATAAACCCTTGTTTCTTCCCACATCGCTCAGTTTTTGAATTTTCAGTGACATTTTGACTCTTGTGACTGTGATCATGTTTTCAACAAATTAGTTTTGTGACCAATTATCCTTGCTCCTCATTATGTTTACAGCTTTTTCCAGCAAATATCTCTTAATCACATCAACTCCAATCTTTTCCCATTAGGATGCATCCTTCCTGCATCAGCTTATCAAATCCTTCATCACACCAATCCTGTTCATGGCAAGAACTTTGGACTAAATGACTGCTTGTTCATGAGGCCTTCTTTATTGATTTTATCTTTTTGTGTCAGTTTACACCTAATCACCACTACCTCGATATGCTATATCTTGGTGTGTTGTGACTGGTGGCTACAGATACATGCATCTTTTGCAGTGCGCTTTTGTTTGAGCGTCTAGTCCATGCAAAGGAACTCTGTCATCTGTGTTTTCTAACACCTGATGCATACCTCCTCTTGCAATATCAAAATCAGATGTGCTCTCCATATTTTTCACACAAATGGATCCCCAAAGCTCATTAGCTGCATTTAATTTCATCCTTGCATTTGCATTCTTAGTTGCATTTCAAAAGGCTTCTGTTTATTACCTCTTCTCCCTTCCTCCTACCCATTGCGTCCTTTTTCAAGAAAATCCCACAACACTGCCCTTGTTTTTCTCTTTTCTCGTGGGGGCACAACCCTATACCGTCATCACTTTGGCATGACTCCTAGAAACCCTCTTCCTTTGGGTCAACTTATTTTCTTTTCTTTGACGTAATGTCACTTGCAATGCCACGTCAAAGAGGGGCAAAATGTAGACGTCCAAAAATATTAATATTATTATTAATATTAAAATTCCCTCTTATTCCTCTAACTATTTAATTCAATCAATTAAATAGTTTCATAGTTGGTATTTATCAATGATCAAATACTATTCTAATTTATTTTATTTAAATACATTTGCCTCACAAAATCCCCTTTTTAATAAATTTATATTTATTAAAATTCCTCC
>MU224334.1:4719978-4730441 GCA_018584345.1 Thuja plicata | reverse complement strand
TTAAAGAGTGATTCCTAACCTTTTTAAGGCTAATGGAATGCTCACCCACATGTGAGAATTCTCTCCAAAATGGGCACCCATTCCTCTTTAAGGTTATTTACTCCTTTGTCCCCCACTTGGAATTCTTAAGCCACTCGATATTTATAGCTATATTTGACTCAAAATTAGCCATCCCTTCAAGCCTATGTGTCCCTTATGTGGCTCTTATGTGGATGCCACATAGATTCCACCTCATTCAAGCTCTCCTCTTATTTCCCAAAAATCTATAAATAGAGGCCTTCTCCTCTTCAATTTTCATCTCTCATTGTGCATTGTTATTATGCTAGAATTGCTTTAGATTTTCATAGCTAGTTTCATGTTTTCATGCTTAAATCACTTAGAAATCACATGCTAGGACCAAATTGTTAAATGAACCATAAGCTTATTTCTTGTATTGCATTTCATTATCATAGTAGCATAAACATTTGAAGAATTTGAGACTAGTTCCTCATACTAGCTCTTGAATCTCTTCTTTTGATCCAAAATCTTCCATTCATAGTTGCATTTTGCATTGGGGATCCACTTCATTTATGTTTTTGAGAGAGCACACCCACATCCAATCCAAAAAGAGCAAATCAAACAAGCCTCATGGGTGCAACTTGTTTTAGCTCTATCCAATGATATGAGGATACTTTGTTTTGTCTTGCTTGCTTTTATCTCACTTGGATTTTAGATGCTAACCCACTAATGATTTCTTGTTTGTGAGTGATTGCAGGTTGACATTTTCCTCATACGACAAGAGGATATTCCATTTTATGGAATACCATTGTTGTGAGATATGCCCCATTTCGTCAGTTCTTTCTAGGTTGATTGGTGGGTTAATATTACCATATCAGAGAGAAAATGAATTTTTAGTTAATTGGGATCAAGTTCTAGAGAGTTTGATTGTGCAACCCTATTGAATTGCATGGGTATCGTGGATTCTATCACATTTTTATGATGAGCTATACTAGGTCATGTATGATGGCATGTCTAGTTTATCTCCAGGTGTGATGCTCTTATAGATTTTATCCTGGGAGCATATCCTAGTGACACATCCTATTGTTGATAGGGCTCGGCCACCTACCCGGCCATATATATATACTTATCGAGGTATTATTGTCCAACCTAAGCTAGGCAAGCTAGAGTATTGGCGTCAAGTCATACATGATATTGATATTGTATGTTGGAGACCATAGTTGTATTATGAGGCCTAGTTAGAGGACCATCTAGAGATGTTGTTTGTGTTTATTTCTTGTTGATTGATTGACTAGATGTCATTTATGATCGAGAGATGTTTGTCGACCAGAGTATTGATACATTATAGTCGTACTCAGGGTATGCCACTGGGGTCTTCTGTGTACACTCGTACATAGAAGGATAGAGCTACTTGGGGATGGAGCATCTCATATGAGACAACATATGATGAGTATCAAGGGTTGGTACCATTAGTGTGGGATTACATGGGATATATTATGGATGCAAGTGTCACTCTATAGTATGCTCATTGGTTTGCGACACATCCATTTCTGTGACTTACTTCTCCAGATGAGAAAGTTCCTTCTTTAGAGATTGATTATGATGATGATGGCCAACCAAAAAGGAGAGGTGGAGTGAGGGGGAGACGTGGTAGAGGCAGAGAATATGTCGGTAGTGGTGGAGGTGGAGGTGGAGGTGGAGGTGGTGGTGGTGGTGGTAGAGGTGGTGGTGGAGGTAGAGGTAGGGGTGATGATGGAGGTAGGGGTGGAGGTAGAGGTAGAGGTAATGATGGAGGTAGGGGTGGGTATGATGTAGATGATATTTTGGATCATAGATGACTTACTCCTCAGAGTAGATCAAGTTTACTTTGGGGTACAAAAAAAGTTGTAGTAGGGTAAGAGGCAGTAGCATAGGGAGATCCTTAGTTTTCCCTTGATAAACCTAGACAGAGACCAGTGCATATTAGGATCCCTTAGCAGCCCAGAGGCCAAGATTAAAGGTTTAGAATATATCATATAACAATTATAGGGAGATCTCACCACTGCTCGAGGAGAGATTAGACACATGTAGGATCAGCTTACTCATATGCGATAAGAGGACACAACTAGAGCATAGAGATATGAGGCTATCCAGCATTGTGGTGATGTAGAGGATTTGGCTCAGACCTTAGAGCGGGATGCTACACAAGGTTTTAATCAAGATTTTATGAGAGATATTGCCCATCATAGTGGTAGGACAAATTATTATCATGTAGCTTACTTTGCAATACTACCAATAGATAGACAAGCCCCTTCCTATTCTCAGGTTTCCAGGTAGATTCATAGCTCATAGAGAGGACAATCAAAGAGTCATAGGGTTACAGGTCCGGACCTTAGGCCTCCTGAGGGACTAGATTCAAGAGCAAGTATAGGGTGTTGTGTATGGACTATAGGTTATGCAGGTACTATATTGATGACAAGGCACACAACCTCTCGTGAAAGTCATGCATAGACCCTATTGATTCAAATTTTGATGATGTATACATGTATATTGATCATTTGATTCCTCTGATGTACTTTGATATACCCCCTAAATACTATGGTTCTTCTCCTTTTTTGATGTCATTGTACATGGACATTATGATTTTTGAGATATATGATGATGCAACAACAATTTTATGGATGTATTTATATGTGATTTATGTAGGATGTATGATTTATACTTCATGTTTATATGATGGATTCATATATGAGATGACTATGATTTATTTTATTGATGCATTTATGATTTGAAGATGTATTCATGATGCTTATGCAATTGTTCCCTTATGTTCTGATATGTGATGTGATATGATGTGACATTTTTTATATTTATGAGATGCATTGTAAGTGATTTTATGAGATACATGTTGATGATCTTATCATCTTATGATTTATCATGTATGTAAATGATATGTAATGCATTGATGTTATGACATTTATGGTGCTTTTATGATTTTACTTTCCTATAATGTATATGATAAATGATGATTTTTATGATGATGCAATATGGTGATTAGATGAGATGCATTTTCATGATTTTATGATTTATGATATGCATTGATGAGGTATATGAGATGAAATGTAATGATGATAATGTAAAATTGTGTTCAATGATTAATGATCTATGAAATACAATGATAAAAATGACAATAATGTTGAGTGATTAATGATGACGATAATGAATAATGATTAATAAATATGAATGTAATTGATATGAAATGACTATACTAATAATGATAATGTGTAATCAGAATGCAATTTGATAATTTGATTAATGACTAATGGAATGCACCTATTGTAATAGTGGTAGATAATGTTTAATCAGTAATGATAATGATAATGCAATGAGTGAGAATGCAAATAAATGTAACCCTAAATAGATTTGATTACTGAAATGTAGATGTTTTTTTCTAATATCCAATGTAATCCATTGAGCTTTATGAATGTAAGATTTTATTGTAGCATGAATGCACCTTAAATGTTACTTTTAACATGAATGAAATCTAAAAGCAACATTCAACATGAATGAAATCTAAATGAAATGAAAAGGGATCATTTTCATCTTTTTCCAAGTCTTTTTGTTATGTCTTTTATCATCACCGAGCTTTTTGAAATGTTGGAAGTGAGTACAAACATCACTAGTATAATTAAACCATGATGATCTGAATATTTCTTTCATCAATTTTGATATTGCAAGTTAATACAAGCATTGTGGTATAAGGAACCAAGATGACCTAAGTATCACTTGCGTAAAATAGATAGGAATTAAGTCTTTCATATACAAATCTAGAATGTCCTTGATGGTACTTTGATGATCATGCCCCGAGACAAATTTGCACACTATTATGAATTAAATCACAAACAACATACAAAAAAAATTATCATGCTCCATCATTGCTTCTCTCTATTTGGAAGACATATTTGAGTTGCTAAAAAGAAATGATTGCTAAAAAACAAGAAACAACTAATGAACACTTTTGCTATTATAGTTTGATTAGTTACTCATAACAATTCATCTATTTTTTGTTTTGATGTTGATCTTAGATTGATGTTATGATCCGTTGTTTGGATGTTGATGTTCAAAATTTATAGGTCTTAATCTTCATTTTGTCGTGCTTGTCTGATGCATGTTTTTCTACTTTATTGAGCTCAATGATTAACTACCACTAAGGTTAGGATTTTGTCCCCAATTTGATATGACAAAACGATGATGGATGAGGATAAATTCTAGACCATGATGAGATATTATTTTCTGACTAATATATGCAGATGAGGCCTTATTATAACTATTTACAAGGATGGCGAATACAAATCAATGCAATGTAATTTACTTGATAGATCAAGGAGCTAACTAGATACAAATAGTGTTTGTTCTCTAGGTTTTCACCACTTGTGTTTATTGCAAATTTTGATCGTATTTGATTTTTTTCCTTTGATCTTTTTCTCTTTATCTCTTTTCTTGTATTTTTTTTTTTTTTTTGATATTATCAAGTTGTCTATTTACCAGGTTTTCACCATGATAACCATTTTTTCAAGATCTTTTTCCAATTTTTAGTGCTTTCTTCAGGATCATTTTATGGTTTTTTGGTGTTTTCTGGATTTTCAAACTGTTGTACAAATGTTGACCTCAAGCTGTCAGGTGTAGAACCTTTTGAGATGAACGCTATTGATAGGTTCTTGAACTAGGTCCCCTTCATTTGTTGACAATTTATACACACCTGACCCATATGTTGATACTATAACAAATGGACCTTGCTAGTTTGCTTCAATTTTTCCTTTCTTCTCCTTGTCTTGCTGATTGCATGGATTTTCTGTCAATACTAGATCACCACTTGGAAGTCTCAAGGTCTCACCTTTTTTTTATAACTCCTTGACATTCATTTTTTATATAATTTCAAGTGATCATAAGATTGTTGTTTATGCTCAACAAGTAATTCTAGTTCTTGTAGCTTGGATACTCTGTAGTCTTCATCTAATAGGATTTTATATACTGATACTCTCAAGGAAGGTATCTCCACTTCTAGGTTTAAAACTGCCTCAGATCCATATACTAGAGAATGGGGTGTTGCTCTAGCTGGTTTTCTAACACTAGTACAATATGCCCATAATTCATGATTGAGTTAAATATACCAATCCCTTTTGGAATCATCAACTATTTTTTTTCAATATTTTTAGTATGTTCTTGTTTGAAGCTTCTACCTGATCATTACCTTGAGGATAGTATATGGAGGAGAAATGTTGAATGATATGAAACTTCTCACATAGTTCTTCTACATCTTTGTTTTTAAATTGTTTGTCATTGCTAGTTATGATGGAAAAAGGAATACCATTTCTACATATGATGTAGTTCAGAATGAACATGGATATATGTTTACCTATAATATTAGTGTGAGGTAAAACATCAACCCATTTAGTAAAATATTCTATAGTTGTAATAATGTATTTGTGTCCATTGGATGATGGCGGATAGATCATCCCTATTAAATCAAAACCTCGCTGATAGAAAGGCCATGGTGTAGTAATAGGTTGTAATTATTGAGTTAGTACATGAATCAATTTCCCATGAACTTGGCATTTTTTACATGTTTTGATAAACTAAAAGGAATCTTTCTCCATATTTGGCTAGTAATATCCAATTCTTAAGATTTTATTACCTAAAGTTAGACCACTTGAATGCAAACCAAAAATACCTTTTTGAATCTCTCGTAAAGTGTTTTCAGATTCCTCACTCTAAAGAAACCTAAGTAAATCTTTGCCAAGACCTCTTCAATACAGGGTGTCAGATATCAAGGTATACTGGGAAGCTTGTCAGATAAAATTATTTTTTTGGTTTTTGAATTGGTTGGGAGGTAAGGTATTATCTTTCAATTAGGAATATATAAGGCCATATCGGGTAGAGTTAGGACAAGTAGGAAAATGGTATGGGAATCCGGGTTATTATGTGCAGGATTTACCAATTCTTCCAACAAGAATTCATATTGAGCATGTTGATCCAGAAGTTGTAGTAATGAAGCTAGGGTCACCATGGCATCGTCAACTCTATTTATCGTTCTTGGAATCTTCTCAAATGTGACATGGAGAAAATGCATTTTGAAATCATCAACCATTCTTTTAAAAGGCATTAAATTTTCATCCTTGATCTGATAATCATCTTTAATTTGATTGATAACTAGCTGAGAATATCCATAGACTTGCATATCAGTTATCGTCCATTTGAGAGCCATTTTTATACCAATCACCAATACTTCATATTCATCTATGTTTTTTTGATAAGGAAACACAAGTTTGTAATATTTTGGAATGGTGTACCCTTGAGGGTGTTGGTAATCTCAAATTTGGCACAAATTTGGAGTGACCAAATCAAAATTTTCTCTAAGGCACGGTGAGTACCCTTGAAAACTTTTCGAAGATGCCTAATTGGTATGCAAGTAAAATGTGACCTGATGATTTTTATGAGATACTGATTTGGGAACATGTGAAAAACCTATCATGGAGTAGATGTAATGGGTCACAACTTTCAGTTATTAGTTTTGATGAGTTTCGGAGACAATTGTTTAAAGGTGTTCACTTAAATCTGCATTTTGCATATTGCCTGATTATAGCAAATGGCCTACTTTGCATGCTTGTATCTTTGAACAAATAAGGTTTTATGATATAAGGATGGGTATGAGGTGTTGTAGGAATGAGAGAGAATATTTTTCTATTTGAATATTCCTAGGAGTTCTTATGATAAGTTTGCCAAAACTATTTTGTTTGCAATTAATGTTGATTCTCAGAATGTGAAAGTGTAGAATTATGAAGTTGTTGACTTTGAGGTCTTACAAGTTTACACCCCATTGAATGGAATGGAAAATTGAATTCTCCCTTGTATCATAGGCATGGAAATGTGCTACCATGAAGATTTTCAGGCCATGATGAATCTGTTTGCCCAATTTGCCAATCTAATTCCGTTTGCAGTTTATGATAGTTTAATGCAGATCAGTTGCACAGTTTAGTCAGAGGCCCTGTTCGTGATGTTATATCTTGAACACCATGATTGGTCATATCAAGAAAATGGTGCCCCTATATTGTAGACAAAATTTACTTCCCCGGATGCTTTTCATTTGCAGAAATCAGTATTGCTCGTCTTGTTCTGTATTTCCAAGTGGCTACTTTCAACGGTATGCCAAATGTGTCTGGTTGATCGTCATGAGCCGCCTTTCTGGATTCATGCTCTCCATACCATATATTTCCAATATCCAGAAGCTTGTATTTTCAAAAGGTCACTTGACTTGTTTCCAAATTCAAAACCAGATGTGTTTTATTGTTATTTGACAGGGTAATTTGCATAATAGTTCTAAGGAGGCAACTTGGATGATTAAAATCTTTTGACCTGTTTAGTTTTGTCATGTGTAACTTTGCAGTATGGAAGAATGTCAACCATGGAATGTGTGTGCCCAGTGCCACATTTTGATTACTTGATTTTGTTATTTTTTGAAGCTAGTTCCTGAGGCTAGTTGTTGTTATGCGATTAGTTTGCAGAGGTATACAAGATGGTTTTTTGCGATCGCCAATTTGATGTTTTATGGTCTAGATCTCACTGAAAGATATGTTTGGGTTATTGGAAGGTGAATCATCTCCAAAATATTGATGTTCAGGCCAAGGAACTTAGGGACTTGATTCTTATCATTGAGATTAAATTCTTTTTTGTGTATGGTTTTGTTTAAAAGTTGTTATTATTTTAAATCTTTTGATTTAAGTAATAATATTTATGGACACACAAGATGTTTGAAGTTGCTTATCAAAATCGATAGCCTCAATGATGCAAGGGGTGTCAAGATTAATGAGGAATCAAAGTAATCAAATAGTAGAGTAAATTTCATTTCTAACATTGATGCAGATGGTGGCGTTAATGTATTTGTGGACATTGGGAATAAGTCTGTTGGATTGGGAGCCCTAATGAGCTATTTTCATAGAAGGCCTTATGAGACTTCGCATATTGGTGACCTCTTTACTGTCAATGGGAATGAATTTGCAACAAGATAAAAGTGTTCAATCCTATGGGTAGTCAATCTAGATTAGACAATCATAAATGAAGGGTATAGAAAACAAAACGTAGAAGATGAAATCCTAGTCAAGCTGCGCAAGGAGGCTAGTATATTTTAAAGTTTCTAAAAGTATATAAACCACTATAATTGGCAAGCAATCTATTCAATTGACTCTGCAAATGGTGCTATGCATGGCCACCAAGGAGCTGTGTGAGATATAAATCTTTAGAAACTTTCAAGCATGAAATTAAGGAGTGTAAACTTTTTTTTTTTTAAATGCCTTAGTGACATTGAAGCAAAGAAGAGGTCATACTGAAGATGGAAGGAGCATCTTGGAGATGTTTGCAGTAAAATCAGCATAGTATGTAAAACATGAAGCCCACACCAAAATACAAAGCATGTTTAAAACATGACCAAATATATTAGAAAAGTACCAAGACAGATGAAATGAGGTTGCACAACAATGCAAATGAAAGAGCACGCCAAGTGTGGAGAGGAGACAAAATAATGAATTGTTTTAAACTGCAGAAGCTCATGCATAGAATGCAAACATAGACACACCAAATAAATTTTTTTAAACTCCAAAGGGCTACATGTAGGTAGTGAAGGAGTTTAGAGGAAGGAATCCTACGTAGGGAGGCAACGCAAGCAATGAATTAACATGCAGTTTATGGAATGGAAACATTACAATGCAAAAGAGCAGTCCACATGATGTTTGGCAGGTGTAAAATCTTTGTAACAGCCAGCTCCATAACCCAATCAGCATGATACCCAACGCAAGAGATGAGGGAGCTTCCAAAACACTATTAATTGTAAGGAAGATTACCAATGCTGGAGTTTGGGAAGACAGTGCATAAAGTTTTGAATGCAAATTTGTAAACAACAGTGCAAATAAAAGTTGCGCAGTAGACTCACCCTTCAAAAAGTGTAATTAGCATTTCAAAGAGGCAAATTAGATAAAGCCTGCGCCAATTTTGGGGGGTTATAAAATGTTTTAAATAGTAAGCAGCAACTAAGGAGAAGTCTCACACAAGAATTGGAAAGAGGAATGTTGTATATAGTGATTTAAATGCTGCACAAGTCATTGAAAAAGGGGAATGTAAAGCACTTAGTGGAAGAATTTTGAGTTTTTAAAACAACAGACATAATGTCAGTAAGCACGTAGCATCTACAAGAAGTTTTAAAACTTGAAAAATGCAAAATGCCATTATCCCACATTCGCTAGGGAACGTTATTTTTTAGTGTTTAAATACACTAGCACTTACTTAATAAAATAAGTAAGAAGCCAAGAGGCCACTTGGTGGGCCCCTTGGCTGGAGGACTTAGTGTGTGGTGGGTCCCATAAATTTTGGAGGGAAAAAGCAATAAGCTTTAAAAACTTCAAAGATTTTAGTCCCACATTGTTGGTGGAATCAGAAACATAGATATTTAAAACCAAAAATGCACAGGTGATAGTTTGAAGGAAAAGCTGGAGGGTATGCATGCACAGGTGGTGGGTGCATTGGGAAGCATGCCCAAAAAACAAACACCCAATTTTGGTGGGACTCGTGAGTGTGACATAGCAGGTGAGTTGGTGTAAAAGAGTGCAGGATTGGCACAAATCCTGAGGCGAACAAAAATCGATGTGTGACTTAATGACTTAATGAGAAAGTTGTAAGGAAGTTATGTTTAAGCCATTAAGTCATGCCGACATCTGGCAGAGGTGACAGTCGGGAAGACAACAAGGCGACAAGGTGGCGATGATGTGGTAGCGCATCAAACATGCTTCCAAGTTGGGTGCGACTCTCGAGGTGGTCAAAATCAATGGATGACTTAATGGCTTAATAAGAAAGATGCAGGGATCTTAAGCATAAGCCATTAATCCATGGCAACATGTGGCACCCAAGACACATGGCAAGATCTTGTGCAATGCAGAGGTGGCTCTTCCATAGCCAATCAGAAACTAACATGTGGCAGGACAGGTTGTAGGGCAGGTTACATGTGTGTGTGTGTGTGTAAATGGGTACCTATTGAAAACGACACAAACACTCAATAAGTCATTGCATTAGCTTGAAAGGTTAGATAAAACATTCAAAAACCACTACTATTGACCTATTTCCTCCTAACTAGGAGGAGTGTAATTAGTAACATATCAACCCTCAAAATATGCTACACATCAGTGACGAATACAACCTAGCATGAAGGATTTTAGATTAAAACAAGCTAAAAGATGATAAAGCATGCAATCTAGCTCTAAAAGTTGAAATGAAAACAATGCAAAAGCATGAAATGAAAGATGCAGTATGATTCTAATGTTAACTCAACAGCATAACAATGTAATTTTGATCTAATGTGAAGGCTTATTTCCTCTCAAAAATGGCTTCTATTTATAGAAGAATGGGAGAGAGAGAGAGGGGGGGGGGGGGGCAAGGTTCATTTA
>MU224334.1:4637611-4678353 GCA_018584345.1 Thuja plicata | reverse complement strand
TATCATTGGAGATCAGAGCAGTAGAGTTTTGACAAGATCTAAAGAAAAAGGTTTAACAGTTGATGAAGAGGTATGTTTACTTTCACAAATTGAACCTTTAAGTGTTGAAGATGCATCCAATGATTCAGATTGGCAGAAGATATGAAAGAAGAATTAGATCAGATAATCAAGAATGATAGATGGGAACTGGTCCCTAGACCTTGTGACAAAAATGTGATTGGAACAAGGTGGATATTTGGGAATAAGATGAATGAAGAAGGTACAATGGTAAGAAACAAAGAAAGACTGGAATGTAAAGGATATGCGCAAAGAGAAGGAATAGACTACATTGATACATTTTCCCTTGTGAGCAGACTAGAAGCTATCAATTTGTTTTTCGCCTTGCAACATTCAAGAACTTTAAAGTATATCAAATGAATGTCAAGTCAACTTTTCTCAACGGTGACTTGAAGGAAGAAGTTTACATAGAATAGCCTGAAGGATTTAATTTATCAGACAAGCTAGACATGGTATGCATGCTAAAGAAAGCCTTTTATAGACTTAAACAGACCCTAAGAGCTTGGTATGAGAGACTTGATGGTTACTTAACCAAGATTGGATTAAAAAAGGGAGCAACAAATTGCAACTTATTCATGAGAGAGACACCTGATGGACTACTACTTGTTGCTATATTTGTTGATGACATTATCTTTGGAGGTAATGACAAGCTTAGTGAAGAATTCGCCAAAGAGATGCAAAGTGAGTTTGAAATGAGCATGATTGGACCTATCAAATATTTTTTGGGATTGAATGTAAAACACACAGAAAAAGGCATATTCATAAATCAGTCTAAGTATGTGAAGGAGATATTGAAGACTTTCAAAATGGAAGATTGCAAACCAGTAAGCACCCCCATGATAACAGGAAGAAAGATTTCTAAAGATGATGATTCCACAACAATTGACAAGACACTATACAAGTCTATGATTGGAAAACTCATATATCTTACTCAATCTAGACCAGATATTTCTAATGCAGTTGGCATTGTTGGAAGATTTGTAGCTAAACCTAAACAAAATCACCTGATGGCAATAAAAAGAATATTCAAATACTTAAAGGGGACTATAGACTATGGTTTATGGTATCCTAACTCAGAGAATATACAACTTCATGTGTATACAGATGCAAATTGGGCAGGATGTGTTGATGACAGGAAGAGTACCTCAGGAGGAGCAGTATTCCTTGGAGATAGGTTGGTTACTTGGACAAGCAAGAAGAAGAATTGTATCTCTTAGTCAATAGCAGAAGTTGAGTATGTTGCAGCAGCATTGAATTGTTCAACAATGGTTTGGATCAAATAGATGATTAAAGACTTTGGTATTCAGATTGATTATCCTATTGTTATTCACTGTGATAACACTAGTACTGTCAATATGTCAAAGAACCCTGTGATGCACGCAAAGACAAAACACATTGAGATCAAATATCATTTTCTAAGAGAAAAAGTTGTTGACAAAGAAGTAAAGTTAGATTATGCGAGCACTAAAGAATAATTAGAAGATATTTTTACAAAGCCTTTATCAAAAGATACTTTTGAGTATCTCAGGGAGAAGTTGGGAGTAATTCCCTTTCCTAAGTCTGATTAGAATGTGCAGCAAGAGCATCAGTCCTTGGTGACTGATGAGTGGTTGACTACTCTACTTCTGGAGTAGTACCTGTGCTTAATTATTTTTGGCGCCCTTTTCCATTGATTTCAAAGGGGGAGTATATAGCTAGGGGGAGCATATACTCTGGTGGAGTATACAGTAATGAAAAATATAGTATAAAGAAATGCAGCAGTTAAGAGGAACTTTTGATGAGGATATTGAGAAGATTGTAAAAAGAAGGAGGATACTTTGGGTTGATGGTGTTTTTCATATCATATGTTGCCATCAATGTCAAAGGGGGAGATTGTTGGAGATTTTGTTCTATGCAAATAGTTGATTGTATGTTTGTCATTGATGACAACATATAATATACAACAGTGTCATGTAAGCAATTATCAGTACATATATTATGGAGCCTTGCACATTTACATCTATGTTGTAGACATGTTTTGGATGCAATGTTCATACACACAGATTTAGATATGCAGTTTTAGTGGAGTTATGTTAATTTGTTTTGGCAGTTATAGTTTCTAGAGATTATCTGTTAAGAGCTAACGTATTTACATTGTTTCATGAGTTACACCTATCTTCAGGATATGTGTGTTTGTATTCATGCTTATTTATGAGTTAATGATGATTATCCAAAGGTGCTAAACATGTTTTAATAGAAGTGTGATGTTTGAGTTAATTTGGTAGAGCCGATTATGTGAAGCAACGCATCCACTCATTTTGAGTTGCACGGTCCTAACTTTGATTGTGTGCTTAGTTAAGCCGACAAGGAAGTTACTAAAGTGTTTCCTACAGCCGTCATGACCTTATACTTGAGGAAGATACATATATCAGTTCAACTGTGATTGCAAAGTATGAATGAAGGGAAAAAGAATAAGATAGAGGAGAGCAGAAAGTTAGACAATAAAGCTACATAATTCATCAGTTGAAGATCTATGTGAAGAATTAGAAGAAGATTACAATTCACTGGAACTGATCAAGACAATAGGTCTACTCAAATAGTTCATTTTCAAATATAGTGTATATCTTCCTTACAGAAGGTTGCAACCTTCACCATTTGAGTAGTGAGCTCTTGGACAGTGTGTCCTCACCCCTAACAGGTTTATTTGTAAAAGACTCCTAACAGGGTCTGACCTTTGACCAGGTCTCTGTACTTATTGCATTGTAAAGATCAACTCCTAACAGGGTTGCAAGATCTTCTAACAAGGGTCATTATAAACTAGTACAATTATTTGCCGGTGCTAATTCCCCCGGGGTTTTTTACCTAATTTGGTTTTCCCCGTTACCAAAATTATGTTGTTCAATTCTGTGTTATCTTTTTGAGTTTATGTTTAAAGTTATTATGTACTTAACTGAAAAAGAATTAAATCTTGTAAATAATTGATTCACCCCCCCCCCCTCTCAGTTATCTCTTGGGATTATTCCTAATAGTGCAACCCTTTTTCTCTTCTCTTTTTTTGGATGTAGAAGAACTAGATGTTGGAAATAATAGGTACTAAGAGGGGGGGGGTGAATCAGGACTAGTAAAACTTATAGACTTTTACTTATACCTTCAATTAACAACAAAAGAAACTTCCAAACTATGAAACATGTAACTGGAATTGTAAACTAAAAGTGCAATGAATGGAATGACAACACATCCACAGACATAATACTCAATTTTTTATCATGGAAACCCTTGGTTAGAGGGAAAAACCATGGTGCGGATGAAACCCGCAATATTCTCACTGCATTAGAAAAGAGTGCTCTGTTAAGAGCTTACAATATGTCACTTTCTAGGTGACTCACCCTATTAGGAGTAACTGATACCTTATTATAATTATCTATGGTCGTATTACATACTACCTTGTTAGTGGATTTAATCCCATTATTACAGTGTTCACCCTGTTAAGGGTTTTACAATAAAGTCTTCCTAGAGACTACCTTGTTAAGGGGTTTTAATTTGTTGAAACTATTAGGAAAAAAAAGTGTAATTAACTTGTGATATGCACTCATGAATGCTAATCAGATCCTTTGATGCTCTTTTATTGTTCTGAATCTGATCTTGAATCTTCTATGGAAATGGATCTGCAATCATTGTTCAAGATCTTACTTTTCAACAACACTTTAACTGCTTCCCTTCACCATATGTCTATCAACTATCATCTTATAGCCTATTACCTTCGAATGTAAACCTAATTAGGGTTTCTATTTCCCTCCAAAATAGCTTAATCAATCATAATTAACTCATAGAAACTTAAAATCCTTACCGCCTTGTCCATAGCAAACTTTAAGTTGTTATCTCCAATGTGAAATATTCCTTCAATATTATTGGTCAAAATATACCTTGGATTCATACACAAATATGTGCACAACTACCTAAGAATTGACTTCTTTAAATCTTTGAATAATGTACTACATTTTTCATGTTGTCCAGATCATTACATTGTCCACCATCATAACCTAGCCAAGTAATCAAAATTGTTGAATAACCTTTATCTTTTACGTATTCACTAAACTGACCGGTTGGTGGTATCTTCACTTATGCCTTTACTAATGTGACCTAAGAGGCATGGTCACAAATCATAGTGTACCTATTGTCTTTACACCTTCCAATGTATCGATAGCAAACTTTCCTTCCTTAACCGATCCGTCCTTCACTTGTTATCTTGTTCACCTATTACCTTTTTGACTTAACTTCTCTTTATCGATTGGTTATTACTATATATCGGTTGGTTTAACTTCATATACTTACACGCAAATTTATTACCTATCTAATGGTCTTCCAACAATGACAACCATACTTTGTAAGATCACCATCAATGTCATCTATCAACATTCTGCAATCAACACTACATTCTTTCTCTTTTCCCTTGTGTGATAGATGTGAGACAAGAGAATTAGAGGGGCTTGCCTCCTTTTATTTTCTCTTTTGTGTTGTATTTGATATAGAAGCCTCTTCTTTTGTTTTTTCTTTTGAAGTGTCTAATGTGGAAGCTTCCCTATTGTGTGGTACCAAAGCATTTGTTGCTAGTTTGATGTTATTGCAGTATTGAAAAGGATTTAGATCACCACTGATTCTTATTTCTTGACCCATATAAGGAGATTTTAGGCATTGATGACATGTAGATGAGATTGCTTGCATTTCATGAATCCAAGGTATTCTCAACAGTATGTTATAATATAAATTCAAGTCCAAGACTTGATATACTATTTCTATTCGAACATGACCCACTATGATAGGTAGCATTACAAGACCTTTGGATGATCTTTCTTTGTCATCATATGCTTTGATGTTTATTTTTCTTTTAGAGTCTACTAGATTTTCTGAATAACCCAAATAATATATCAAACTGAAAATATATATGTTCAATCCTTCTCCTCCATCTATCGAGACATGTTTGACTCTATGTTTATTAATGAGGACCTCTATATGCAATGTAATATTTTGATGATGATTTAATGATATGCAATCTACTTATGAAAATATAATAAATGAGGTGCAATGAGATGTCCTACCATGGTCTGGAATTGATGTTCATCCAAGTTATTGGGCATTGTCATGTCAACAAGACCTTTCTCCAAAATGTCTTTGTGTGATGCTGAAATCTTCAAAAGCTCTAATATGGATATTTGAGTTGGTGTCCTTTGTAGCTAATCCACCAAATTTTATTTTCTATATGTTGAAGATGTGTCATTTGATGTTTTATTAGTTGTTCCCCACAATGTCACTTTTTATTGACTCCTTGTGATGATATGTGTGCCTTCTTTATCATGGTTGTCTTTGATAACAAAGACATTGATTGTGTTTTCAAAAGGTGATATTGTTATTAAGGTGTTGTCATAAGTATGAGAAAAATTCACTTTGTCTCCCTTTTGATTGTGTTGTGTTTTTTTAAAAGTTTATCCCTTGTCATAATTAGGGAGGGGAGTTTTAAATGTGGTATGCTCATCATTATTCTTGTGTCCCTCAATGATAATGGTATTGTTATAAAAAAAAGTATTGAATGACATGTTTAAGTCTCGTGAAATCGTTTGTTTTATGACCTTTGTTTCTATGAAAGTCACAATGATGTGAATCATTCAACCAAGAAGGTTTAACTTGTGGTTCATAACCCCGATCAACTTATTTTCTAAGAGCATTTTTAGAGCTGATTCAAGAGGTTCACCTATAGGTGTGAATCTTATTTTAGGTGAATATGTTGGAATTTTACGTCTATTGCATTCATTGCTTGATGATGGATTTGATTGATTAGCATTTTGTTAGATTGATTATTTGATAAGGAGAATGCTTTTTTTTGGTTTAACATTGTTTGCATCTACCACTCCATCATTTATAACTTTTTAATTGTTTTTCAACCAAAACTTTGGTCTATCATTGTTGTTATTGTTGTTGTTGTTATTTTTTCAAGTGTTGGAATTATTGTGATTATTATTGGGAATATTTGAAAAGCCCTTAAATTCCTTGTATAGTTTCAATTATCCTTTTCTCACTAAAGCATCCTAAATATTAATACCATTTTCTATCATCTTGTCAAATGAAGGAGGAGATTGTAGTTGAAGACGAAAACTCATTTCACTATTCAGGTTGTTTATGAAGATATCTATATTTTCTTTTTCGGGCACACTTCGTGTATATTTTGCAAAAATCCATCTCCATCTTAGTAAGAATGCTAAGAATGATTCGCCATTTGTTTGTTTATTATTGAAAAGGTCCAACATGGTAACCTTATGTTCTATGTTATAAGAGTATTGGTTTACAAATTTGCTAACCAATTATTCAAAAGTTTTTATGCCAGGTTGTAGTTTTGAGAACGACTCCATAGCTTGTCCTCCTAGGTTTCCAGGGAATAACCTCGTCAAATATGTTTGTTCATGTATAAAATCCATGATCAAGGTACAAAATTCCCTTATATGATCTTATGGATATGTGGTACCCATATATCTGTCATATTTGGGCATGTCTATGTTGGGTGGAAATTGTACTATGTTCAATTTTTTGTCAAAAGGCAATGGACAAATGTCCTCCAAGGTGTACCTTTTTGTGAATGTTTCTCTTTGTATATCATGTAGTTGTTGTAAATATTGTATTTGTTTGTTTAAAGTAGTCATGGGGTTAGCTTCATTCTTATTTTGTTTCATATTTGTAACATTATAATCATGAGGTAACTTCACTCCTAATTGAGCTAATGTCATGAAATATCTTTCTTTATCAACCTCTAAGACTTTTTCCATGATCTTTTCAAATTTAGCCCCCTTTTGGGCTTCTCTTATATGTTCCTCCATTATTTCTTCATTGTTATCATCATTGTTTTGATGCAGGAGCATCTTGGGTTCTTTGGCAATCCTGATCAACCAAAAAAAAATGTTTGTTCTAGTTCTGTAGATTGTTGGAGGTTGTTGGGTAAAGTGCTCGGTAAATGTTGTTGCTTGGTTACTTGTTCTATCTTGCTTAACTGACAGGTCTCGGTGATTGTAGGCTACTCGGTGGTTTCTTTCAATGAGTTGTTTCTGTTGCTCGGTTACCTTCGTATCGAGTTGTTTCTTTTCTCAGTTGGTCTTCATTGAGTTGTTCCTGTTGCTCGGTCGACTTCTTACCGAGTTGTTTATCTTGTTCTAGCCGACTTCTGCATTTAATTTTTGTAGTGTAATTAAAGTGGGATATATCATTGGGATGTGTGTGGACCTAAATATGGGTCTTTACTATTTCCTATGTTGGATCTTTAGGATCTGAGCACCAACCTCTTGGTGGACTCTTGTATATATTTGGTTTATGTTCTTAGATTAGGCATCAACAATTTTTGCATGGAAGATTAAGGGTTAGTAGACTCAGATCATAGGTCAATGACCTCACATGTATCAAGATTATTATGTAAACATTTGAATGTATATGGATGAAATGAGGAAGGCCCTATAGCCCGACATGTAATGAGTTTGATGAATTAATATAAGTTTTATTGTTTCTTCTCTCCCTTTCTCTGTTGTTGCTTCTGTGTTGTTTTGCAAGTTGGTTTGGATAGATGGGAGTGCCTTGGGACCCTGTTCTCCTTACCTTCCTTGTGTCAAGTGGTATCAGATTGAAGGTCAAGTCTAGGTTCCTTCTTGTAAGCCCTAACCCTAGTTGGTTGATATTGTTGTGGGCTAGAAGATTGTGATCTGACCTACAATTGCAAAGGGTTTCAAGATGGTTCGTGGGAGAGGAAATGGAGATCCATGTCTAGATGATATGTTAAGGTAGATGGATGCAAGATTGGAAGCTTTTGAAATAGCCCAATGTAGAGGAAGACATCTTGAAGATGTTAGTGATGATGAATTGGAAGAAGTGCAAGGAGAAGCTACACATGCACCTGTGATGGATCAAGAAGAAGAGAGATTCCTGCGAGACTTGACAAGCTTGAAGTCCACGCCTCAGTTTAATCCTCCTGAGTATAGTGGAAATTTGGATTATGATGAATTGATAGACTGGATAACTGAGATGGAAAAGTACTTTGAGTGTGAAAATGTGTCAGAGGAGAAGAAAGTGAATATTGCAAGTACAAAGTTGAAAGGTCATGCATCCTTGTGGTGGGAGCATCTAAAATTGGATCAAAAGAAGAAAGGTAAAGACAATATCAAGGTATGGGACAAGATGATAAACAAATTGAAAGGCAAGTTTCTACCTTGTGATTACCAGATTAACCTGATTAGAAGAAATGCAAAGTTTGAAGCAGAAAGATAGCTCGGTGAAGGATTATACTGAATAATTCTACATATTGGACATCAGATATGGAAATGTGGAAGATGAAGTGGAAAGAATAGCAAGGTATCTGAATGGATTAAGAAGTTCTATACAAGATGAGATCAGCTTGGTAAAGATGGAGAGCATTGAAGAGACATATCAGTTTGCCCTAAAAGCTGAGGAGAAATTGAACAGAATATATGAACAAAGGCAAAGAGGAAGATGTGGTAGATTCCCTAGAGGAAGAGGTGGATCTCATGGTGAAAATAGTAGATTTGAACTAGACAAGACAATTTCAGACACATATCAAGTCAAAGGAAAGATTGAATGGAAAGGTGGAAGTTCATTCCAAGGAAGAGGCAACTACTCCCGAGGTGGTTATAGAAGAAGAGGGTTCCAAGGAACTTTTTATAATTGTGGTGAAGAAGGACATAGATCTTTTGAGTGTACACATGCAAGCAATAAAGTCGGTAGTAGAAAAAATTCTTTGGTGCAAGAAGAGTCACCAAATGAACCTGAGAAGGAAGGAAATCTAATGATCAGAAGGATACTTTAGAGGGAGAAAGATAAGCAAGATCCTGTCAGGAAAAGTTTGTTCAAGACCAGATGTAGAGTTGCAGATAAAGTTTGGAAGGTAAGTTGATAGTGGAAGCTCAGAGAATCTGGCATCTGAGGAAATGGTCACAAAGTTGCAGTTGGAAAGAATGAAGAATCCAAATCCCTATCAGATTTCATGGATTAAGGAAGAGCATACATTAATGGTGACTGGACAATGTTTTGTGAATCTAAAAATTGGAAAGTATTATGATAAGGTGTTGTGTAATATTATGCCAATGGATTGTTGTCATATTTTGTTGGGTAGACCTTGGCAATATGATAAACATGTTATACATGATGGAAGAGCGAATAGATATACTATTTGGGTTGATGGTAAGAAAAAAATCTTGTTACCTTTGGTTGAAGATTCTGTTGGTGAGATATGTACATCTGTGAAAGTTCGTTTGATGGAAGGTAGACAATTTGTTAAGGATTTGAAAAAGAATGATATTTGTTATGCTTTGATTCCTAACAAACCGAGTAAGAATACTGAAGACAAAAATTCTTACAAAAGTTGATAGATTGCTTGCCAAGTACAAGGAGATCATTTCAGATAATGTACCTGATGGTTTGCCACCGATGAGAGATATTAGTCACTATATGGATCTGGTTCCTAGAGCTAGTTTACTGAACAATGCACCACACTGGTTGACACCAACTGAGATGAAGAACTCAACTAACAAGTTCATGAGTTATTGAACAAGGGTTTGATCAGTGAAATTTTGAGGCCATATGTAGTACCAGCTGTATTGGCACCTAAGAAGAATAGAGAATGGCGAATGTGCATTGATTCAAGAGCAATCAATAAGATCATAGTTAAATATATGTTTCTTATACCGAGGATGGATGATATAATGGATTATTTGAGTGGACCGAAATATTTTAACAAAATTGATTTAAAGAGTGGGTATCATTAGATCAGAATCAGAGAAGGTGATGAGTGGAAGACTGCTTTCAAGACAAAAGAAGGTTTGTATGAGTGGTTGGTTATGCCTTTTGATTTAACTAATGCACCGAGTACATTTATGAGGTTAATGAATAAAGTTTTGAAGAAATTATCGAATAAAAGTGTGATTGTATACTTGGATGCTATTCTAATATTCAGTAAGACTAGAGAAGAACATTTGATGCATATAAGACAAGTATTCCAGAGATTGAAAGAGGAAAAGTTGCTGATAAATCTAAAAAAGTGTTCCTTCGTATAAGAAGAACTTGTGTATTTAGGTTTTGTGATTTCAGCTGATGGTTTGAAGATGGATCCTGAGAAGGTTGAAGCTATACTTAGTTGGCCTACACCTAAGAATGTCAGTGAGGTAAGATCGTTTCATGGATTGGCAAGTTTTTACAGGAAGTTTATCAAAAGTTTTAGTTCTATTTGTAAGGCTATGACTGAGACAATGAGAGGAGACAAACCATAATTCAAATGGACACATGGAGTTGATAAAAGTTTTGAGACTTTGAAGCAGAAGGTTGTTGAATTACCCGTGTTAGCCTTACCTAATTTCAATAAAGTATTTCAAGTTGAATGTGATGCAAGTGGAAGTGCAATAGGAGCAGTGTTGACCCAGGAAGGTAAACCTGTTGCTTTCTTTAGTGAAAAGTTGAATGATGCAAAAAGGAAATATTTTGTCTATGATCAAGAATTCTATGCTATTGTTCAAGCTCTGAAGAAATGGAGACATTATTTGATGTTGAGTGAATTTGTGTTGTATATTGATCATAAGGATTTACATTATTTGGGTAGTTAGAATAAGTTGAATCAGAGACATATGAAATGGGTAGAGTATTTAAAGAATTTCACATTTGTGATAAAGCAAAAGAGTGGAGTTTCTAACTGATTTGCTGATGCATTAAGTAGAAGAAGATCTTTGTTGATTGAAATGAGAATTGAGGTTCTTGGTTTTGATGACATTAAGCATTTGTAAGAAAATGATCCTGATTTTTCTGAGCAATGGAGAGTGTGCAGAGCACCTATTCCAAATCAACCAAGTAAGTATGAAAACTATTTCATTCAAGAAGATAGATTGTTCAAAGGTGTTCAATTGTGCATACCGAGAGGATCAATGAGAAATAATTTGATAAAGGAAAAATATAGTAGTGGTTTGGTTGGAAATTTTGGTATTGATAAAATATTGAGTTTGCTTAAGGAAAGGTGTTTTTGGCCTCAATTGTATAACGATGTTCATAAATTTATGAAAAGTTGTGGAGTTTGTCAAGTTGCAAAAGGAGTAAGTCAAAATATTGGTTTGTATACACCGATTACTGTTCCAGAGAAACCTTGGAGTGATATCAACATGGATTTTGTTATTGGCTTATCAAGGATAGAAAGAGGTAATGATTCCATATTTGTTGTTGTGGATAGATTTTCTAAAATGACATTTAATACTATGTAGAAAAACATTAGATGTAGTACATATATTAGATCTTTTCTTTAAGGAGATTGTCAAATTGCATGAATTACCGAGGGGTATCATCTCTGACTGTGACAGTAAGTTTGTCAGCTATTTTTGGAAAACACTCTGGAAGAAGTTGGACACCAAGTTGAAGTATAGTTCTACATTTCATCCATAGACAGATGGACAAATAGAGGTTGTAAACTGAAGTTTGGGTAACTTGTTAAGATGCTTAGTTGGAGACACACCGAGTAATTGGGATTTGACGTTGGCACAAGCAGAGTTTGCATATAACAGTTCAGTGAATAGAAGTACTGGAAAGACACCTTTTGAGATTGTTCATGGCACACAACCAAGAGGTATATCAGACTTGAGAGACATTTATGGAGAAGATAAAAGAAGTGTTAAAGCATAAAAGTTTGATGAGTTTATGAAGACATTGCATGAGGATGTAAAACAGAAGTTGGAGCAAAGTAATCAGAAATACAAGGATAGTGCAGATAGAGCAAGAAGACATAAAGTTTTTGAAGTTGGCGATGTAGTAATGGTTCATTTGAAGAAAGGAAGATTTCCTATTGGAACATATGGAAAATTGAAGATGAATAAATTTGGTCCTTGCAAAATATTGAGAATATTTGACAGTGGAAATGCTTATGAAGTGGATTTACCTGATGACATGGATATATCACCTATATTCAATATTTTAAATTTGTATGAATATCATGAACCTGATGAAGAAGTGACAGTACCGAGTGATTCTCCTAAGAAACAGATAGAGGAAGTTGAGTAGATTTTGAAACAAAGAGTTGGCAGAAGTACAAGAGGAAAGAAATACATGGAATATCTGATAAAATGGAAGAGCAAACCATTAGAGGACTCATCTTGGATTTCTCAATCTAAGTTGGATTCTATTTAGGTTGTACCTGACACATGATTTGGGGAATCATTTCTTTCAATCTCAGGCGTCTGGTGTAGGAGCATCTTGGGTTCTTTGGCAATCTTGATCAACCAAAAAAAAAAATGTTTGTTCTAGTTCTATAGATTGTTGGAGGCTGATCGGTAAAGTGCTCAGTAACTGTTGTTGCTTGGTTACTTGTTTTATCTTGCTTTATTGACGGGTCTCAATGATTGTTGGTTTCTCAGTGGTTTCTTTCACTGAGTTGTTTCTGTTTCTCAGTTACCTTCATACCAAGTTGTTGTTGTTGCTCGGTTGGTCTTCACTGAGTTGTTCTCATTGCTTGGTCGGATTCTTACCGAGTTGTTTATCTTGTTCTGGTCGACTTCTGCATTTAATTTTCATAGTGTAATTAAAGTGGAATCTCTCATTGGTATGTGTGTGGACCTAAATCGGGGTCTTTACTATTTCCTATGTTGGATCTTTAGGATCTGAGCACTGACCTCTTGGTGGACTCTTGTATATATTTGGTTTATGTTCTTAGATTAGGCATCATCAGTTTTTACATGGAAGATTAAGTGTTAGCAGATTTAGATCGCAGGTCAGTGACCTCGCATGTATCAAGATTATTCTGTAAACATTTGAATGTATATGGCTGAAATTGGGAAGGCCTTACAGCCCGACATGTAATGAGTTTGATGAATTAATATAAGTTTTGTTGTTTCTTCTCTCCCTTTCTGTGTTGTTTCTTTCGTGTTGTTCTACAAGTTGGTTTGGATAGCTGGGAGTGCCTTGGACCCATGTTCTCCTTACCCTCCTTACGTCATGTTATGAGTGTAAAATTTTTCCCATATATTTTCATCCATGTTTGCTTGTTTTCCTTGGATTTCCCCTCTTTGTTGTTGGGATGTTTTCTCCTGTTGCATCATCTGTTTATCTTAAGGGTTTAGTTTTTTTTTCAAATTGTAATGACCTAGTTCGTACCAGTGTGAAGGTGATTTTGAATGAACTCTAATTTGATGTGAGAAATGACATTTTTTATGTGTTAGATTTTGTCTAAAATTTTCAATGGGGTCTACCCCCAAGTGATAGGCATGTGCTCCAATTTTAGGATTACCATTATGAAGTTTGTCTTTGATGATAGAGCCTAATATAAAATGATATATTCCTATGATGAAGGCTCGAATTAATGTCGATTACTTTGAGTTTGGATGAAGGATTTGGAATCCTTGAAAGTGAACCCTTAAAATCAAGATCAATGATGTTTAGACAAGACTTTCAAAGTGATTTGGTTGATGGAACGATGTACCTGATGACACTTGTTTCACAAAGGTGTTTGTAAGAATTTTTTTTGGGACTATGACAACTAGAATGTACAAATCTTGAAAAATGTATTTAAATTAACTTTCAAAATTTCATGAAACTGTACAGAACAACTCTTTATTTTGTATGCGATGATGTATATACAATACAACAGGTGGCAAATGCGATGAAAGATTTGGCAGATGTGACACTCTAGTGAACTGACAACTTTTTTGGAAATTTTGGTAGCATAAATAGTCTGTGTTTAAATGCGATGAATCTTATGGTAAATGTGATGGAAGAATGGGCATATGTTATGAAAACTTTAGTATATGCGACATAGCTTATGTCTAATGTGGCATAAATTGGTTTAAATGCGACATAAATTCTAGTATATGCGACAGACTGTGTTGATAAATGTTTGCATTTGTTTGATGTTTTGGATGAATTCTTCGAATGATTTTAGATCATGAAACATAACTAATAGACTCAAACATTTTTGCCTAAGCCTTCTACAACATTGAGTATGTTCAAATGATTTTCACAATTTTAGCACATGAAAACACTTCAAATATAAGCTACCTAAGGATATTGGCTTCAACGTATCATTTGTAGGCTCACATACACAGAATAAATTCTGAACTTGATACTCCCGACCCCCGTGCTCTTTGTCCCTCCTTATGTAAGAGGTAATCTCATGTGAAGATGATGATAAAATAATTCACTTCAACAGATCTTCAAGGAGTGGGTGCTCGATTTAAGGTGATGAAATCCAAAATCTCACAACTCACTACCAAGGGATTACATGTGGTGAGTAACTTCCAATGGAAACGTAACCCTTGTGCACTACAAATGATACACCATGGATAATAGGTACTTCTTCTGGTTAATCATGATGTAGAAAGGGTTTCATTCATAAATTTTGAGTATAAGATCCACTATAAAGGTCTCCCACCCTTGATAAATCAAGGTTTTGTGCATTTAAAGAAGTACTAGAGGATAGCTATTCCAAAGGTCTTTTTGTCAATCATAATTTTTATTATGACTGCATCTTGTTTATAGTGGGATGGGATTGCTTGGATTTAGTTGTGCCCCACTTGGGTCGTTCCCTATCACTGACCCTTTTAAGGAAAATCTTAGGAGGCGGACCCACTTAAGATAAATTGTTATATTTTTTAAAATGAAAAAGGATCTAGGTGGGTTTGGTGTTTTGGTCACCCAAAAGAGGGGAGAGCATATCCCTACCACTTTGATCTACAAGCATGTGATACACCTGATTCTTTCCATGACCTTTCTAACTAATTGGGAACTTAGTGGGTTTGGTATTTTGATCACCCAAAAGAGGGTAGAGCATATCCCTACCACTTTGATCCACAAACATACAAGGTCATTCAATTAATCAATATTTTCAAATGAAAGCATAAAGTCAAGAATTGATTTAGTGCATACATTTTCTAATTTGAAAAGCCACAAACTAACAATTCACAAGATTAGCAACACGAAAATTAAAAATGAATCTAATTGTGAACATTTTATTTTATTTCAACTTCATATTTAGCTTGGTAGTTTTGAAAAATCCTAGCATAACGATCAAATGATTTAGTCCTTTCTTCAATCACTATTGACTCACTTGCCCATTTTCTCTTAATGCATTGTCAATCATGGTCTTTAAAGCCTCCTTAGAATGAATTCCTAGTATTCTCTTGATAATCATATTAGATTTATAAAATTTTAAAATTTCACCATAACTAGTAAATGCGACATGTAAATATTTAAATGCGAGAGAATTTGAGATGTATGCGACACTCTTTAAAGCATACACGTCACAACTTGACTCAAATGTGACAAAAGAAATTGCAAATGCGACACAATTTGAGTTAAATGCGATGAATTTTGCTGTATATGGATGATATTTGTCTGCAACAAAAACCTACATGAGAAGTTGTAAAAATGTTGATTAGTTCATACAAACAGATGGGAAAATATAAAATACAGATGAGACATCTAAACATGTAAATGCAACATTATTAATGGCAAATGTGACTATATTCAAAGCAGATGCGACCGAAGAATGTGCAGATGTGACGATCTTTGTAGTGTATGCGATGAACTTTGTTGTGAATGTGACGTTCTAGAATTTCTGAGACCTGCAAGCTAAATCTACAACAAAAATTCACTCAAACATGGTATAATTATAGAGTGATGCCCCACCGTGGGTGCCAATGTATGAATGCAAGAAATCTGGTCACACACAACAATGAAACATTATTTTAAGTAGTTAGTCCAAATCAAGATAAAGTGTTAAAGATATACGTGAAATAATTATCTAAGAGTGTCTCATTGCTCTCTAGTCTTAAGGAACTATTCGATCCTAGATAATTTTTTCTTAGTAGCAATAAGATCACATAGATGGCAACTCAAAAAATGAGAAATGATAATGATGCAAGCTAAATGCTTATGATATTGATGAAATGCTATGCTAGATTATGCAAGATCTATGCTAAAAGGATGAACAATTAAGATAAATGCATTGATGATCTAGAAATGAAACTAAGATAAATGATTTACAAAATGAAATTGCCATTATGAGGATGTTCAAATAGATGTGAGTGCACAATTTAGCATAATGGAATTGTGCAAATGAAAGTGGATGATTTGATGCTAGAATGAATTCAAGATTTAGATTTAGACCTGGATGTGAACGTGGATCATTTTCCCTAAAAAAATGAGGAGTACTTATAGGATTTTCCAAGGTTGGGGGTGTGTTATCTCTAATCATGGTCAAGTTAGTTAGTTGAGGGATGAACAAACCAAGATTGCTTGTTGAAGTAAATGAACAAGATAGCAAAGGTATTTGGTAAATTGTGCATTTTTATGCCATTGGTTGTTGCGGAATATTCTTGAGAATATTATTTTAGTTTGTTGAGGGAATTTGAAATTTAATTAATTCAAAAGAATTAATTACTTTAGCCATAGATGATGCAGAATTTAATATGTGAATGAGTTGGAATTGACTTGATTTGGAGAATTAATTGATTGGTGTGAACTATATAATTAAATGATTAATTCAATTATATAATAGAAGAATAAATGATTTTATTAATTAAATTGCTTTTATTTAATTAATGTTTGATCTTGACTATTGTTAGGTGTATACATACCAACTCAAATCCTCATCACAAATATCATACCTCTTCAACCCATTACCTTGTCTGTGTTGTCTATCTATGAAATTGTCTCTCTGATAGTATTCGGCGTGTGTGTGTGTCTACTGTGTAGTCGGCGTTGTCTTTCACATTTAATTTTGTGCAAGTAATTTTTAGTGGTGTATTTTTCATTTCCTAGATGAGAAGAGTAGTGAAATATATGTTACTGGAACCCCCAATTTTATACCTCATTTCTTTTCTAAACGAACGAAACATCATTTTCATGGGAAACACCCATTCGAGACATTTTTGATGGTATTTCTGCCTGAAACGAAAAACTTGCACAAAAAATTATGTTTTCATGGTATCTTTTTGAAATTCTAGGTTCCTTAAAGGAGATGATCGATTCTTGAAAGTATCAAAATGTGTGTTCCAAAGAACATATTTTTTTAACAATTTATTGAAGTTACTTTGGGTGCATTCATAATTTAAAGGGTGTTTTTAATGCAGATTGAAATGTCTAAAATTATTAGAATATTTAATTTTAAAAAAATATGTTTATTAGTATTTTTTAAAATGGAAATATTGACATCTATACATTAAAAACAAAAAAAAAATCAATTTACTTTAAGCAGATTTAAGAAAAAAATTACTATTAGATAAAAATAGTAGTTTTTATACAAATTGAAAAATGACCAACTGAGCTAAATTTGTTGAATATTATGATTCTCTTTTAAATAGAAATGTTTAATAATTTTTAGCATCGAGAAGCACTCATTAATTAACTAATGGATTGTGGAAACATACTCAATCTGAATGTTGATATCTTCATTAAAAAAATTATTTAATTTATTTTAAACAAATTTAGATAAGTAATAAGAAAAGACAACACATAAGACAAAATATAGCGTAATTCATTTTAACCTTTTTAGATACAATGGTTTTTCTTAATTATTTTAATTTCCTTATGGTCTAAATATATTATTATTTTAATTTAGTCAAGAGAGATATAATTCACTTTAAGTTTAGAGCATTTTCACTTGTGAAATATTTATCTTCTGTCACGAAGAATGGTTACATCCACTATCCTCATAAAATATTATAACGGTCTAATAAGTGTATCATTTATAAAATGAACTGTTATGTGTACAACTCGGAAGTTGGTAATTTCATATGTCATAGCCAAGCTTTGTGCATTGTTTCAACCATCTATTTCATGGAGTTTTCCATTGTTATTAATTTATTGTTTTTTTTAAAATCAAACATTTTGTAGTAGAAAAACATTAAATATTAATCCTTCCCTTTATTAACTCGTATTTATTGGACACTGTTTTGACAACTGATAAGTTAAGAGGTCAACTCCAATCTTGTAAATTTTGCATTTCATTTCTATAGAATATAGATTATAAATAAAGAAAAGATTACCATTTTCAATGTTGGCTATTTTCTGTGATTGGCTAAATAGAATATAGATTATAAATAAAGAAAAGATTACCATTTTCAATGTTGGCTATTTTCTGTGATGGCTAAAAGTTTAATGTATGAAAGTAGTGGTCTCTGATTGAATCCTACTCAACAATATTACTTTCAAATTAACAAAATAAAAAATAGGATATAAGTACTTCAAAATTTTAATGCTTTCTCATTATTATAGTTTGTTATTATATAATTGCTAAGTATTGGTATAATACAAATAATAGAAAAATTATTTTATCTAAAGTTATTAGCAACAAGTCCTTATTTCTTTATAAATAGTTATAGAATATTAGAATTCATAAGGTTTAGGCTTCATTTTTAAATTTAGGCCACATAAACAACACATATCTTTGTATATTTTAACATTAAAGTTGATTGAGAAGTTAAGGTGGTTTCAATATTTGCAAGTTATTCAATGCTTTTGATGATTTTTTTTTTCAAATATATACTTTCAATGCATAGTTCAAGAACATACAAGATTATTTGAAAGTAATCTCTAATACAACATCAATAATTCCTTTTTTAAATTTCATCATGATTCATGTTTATCTTTGCACTATAATTAAAAAATGAGGGCTTATGCTTCTTGAATATAAAGAAAATGTAAAACTAAATAAAAATGCTATCATAATTGAGAATGCAAATTTAATTCAAGACTAACTAGAGCCAACCATATGTGTGATACAACTTAAATTCGAATTAGTTTTTCTTTCTTTTTTCAAAATTGAAAGGTATTGCTTTATATGGATTTGAATATAGGTATGCTAGTCTAAAAATAATAATAAGATAAAAAAAAAAAATTAAAATGCTTATTTATATTAGAAGATAAAAATGAGTTAATTTTTTTTGTATTGATAATAAGGTGATCACCACAAAATTACAACATCAAGTTCACAAAATCACAGTATTAGGTTCACAAAATAGAGGCATCGCCTCAAACCGAGAGTATCAAAAGATTTAATATTTCAAGACGTCATTAACAAGATACATAAATTTAGTAAAGAAGATCATCAAAGACATCCGCCCATGCGGTCCATCCCATGGTGCCCTCCATCCAAACAATATTTTTCTTCTTCTGAATCTGGTGGAGCAAGAGGATCATGTTATCCGAAGTGCTCTTGATGTTCCTTTTAAGTTCCAAGTTGAGCTGCTTTATAGTTCTCTCAAATATCTGCAAGTTGTCCATGTGACTCCTCCACGCCTGTCCATCCTTAAGCTCGAAGGTGAAGAATGTGGCGTACCCATTTTTTAGAAGTCTTTTAAACTTTTCCTTTTCCACCCTCATGGTAACTTGCACCTGTAATTCTTTTTTAGAAAAAGTGAGACTTTTGAAAGACTCAGTAAGAATCCTGGGTTTGCTTTGAAACCTTTCCTCATTCTGCATTTCCAGATCTGCCATAATATGTTAGAAGAAAGAATATTCCAAAACAAATTAGTATCCTTTTTAACCCCATCAATATATGTCCAGTAATGATTTCAAAACATTAATGTCTCTAGGAAGAGCAATACCAAACATGAGCCAGATTTCTTTGGCAAAACTGCAATAAAAAAAATATGTCTACCAGATTCAGGAAGTCTACAGATGTTACAGTATTGGGTCGTAGAGAAATCCTTTCTGATAGGGAGTCTGTCAAGGGTCAAAAGCCATTTAAAACATTTGATCTTAAGATCTATGGGGCTTTTCCATAACTTCCCAAAGTATTTCTTCTAGGTGGGGATATCAAGATTAGAGTACCAGAGATTATTGACATGGTCAATGATGGAGTCATTATAACCAATCACACCGTAAATATTTTTGGCTTTTATTTTGGTCACAATGGTTCCATCTGGCCATTTAGCATTCAATATTATATCCGAATCAATATGACAATAAGTGGGAAGATCCCTACAAGCTTTAATGATCATATTATAAGTTATTTTTTGAGATAAAGGGATGTTAAATTTGAGTCTTAACTCATCCCAACTAATGATACTGTCATGTTCAAAAAGATCCATAAATTGAGTGATGCCCAGCTTATACCAATACCTGACAGAACATCCTTGGGAGAGGGCAAGGGCTTACCAGAAGAATGCAAGTTCCACCAAATGGACCTTTCACCAACAAGCTGATTATCATCATGGAAAGACTTGTTAGTAGCATAAATTCTGACTTTGCTCCAGGCTTTCCAAATGGATTTGAATACAGCTGAGCCTTGAACCACAACCGGAAAGCTCCCAAAGATCAAGTCACTAAAAGGTAAAATTTTCCAGGACTTAGCATTCTTGGGGAAGCCTCTTTCAATGTTGCTCCTAACAAGAACTTTCCAAGGATCATCCCCAACCAAAGAGTGAAAGATCCATTTGGCAGCCAGGGCGATCCCCATAGTCTTAAGGTCCTTCAAACCTAGTCCCCCAAGGAGTTTGTCTGTATGGCACCATTCCCATTTAACAACATGGAGCTTTTTGTTCCCTTTGCCATCGGACCATAAATAGTTCCTTATAGCCTTTTGGATTTCTAAAATTTGGTAATTGTTGAACATCTAGGCTGAAGAATAAAAAATATTGTAAGATGAAAGAATTTTTTGGCAGACTTGCACTCTACCAGCCAGGGATAGAGATCTGTTGTGCCATTTATTCAAATTTTTAGTATTTTTCTCCTTAACCCAAAGCCACATATCTTTGAGAGAAGTTTCAACAGAGAAAGGTATACCTAGACATCTGACAATATTGTGAGGCCCACCCCACTGGTAATCATATTTATTAAACCAGGCTGGCGGTTGCTCATCCCATCTGAGACATATTGATTTGGTACGAGAGAGACGAGCCCCATAAATAGTACAAAAGATCTTGAGTTTCTTTTGCAGAGCTTCAAAGTTATCTTCAGAAGATTCATGAAAAATGACAGTATCATCCGCAAACTGATAGTTAATAAGGTCAGAGCCATTAGGAAGGGAAATACCCTTAACCGTGGGGGAAAGGGTGTTGTCTCTAAGAATGTAGAATAGGGCATCCACAACAATAGCAAAGAGGGAAGGAGCCAAAGGACAACCTTGTCTGATGGATCGGCCAAGGGGAAAGGCTTCCGATAGGGATCCATTGATATCAACTTGGGCATAAGCATCATTAAGCAACACTTTGACCGCATCACAAAAGAAATTAGGAAATCCAAAGGCCTCCAGCATCATGGAGATAAAACTCCACTCCACTATGTCGTAAGCCTTTTCAAAGTCAAGCAAAAACATAGCCGAGTTTTGTTGAGAATTTTTAGCCCAATTTAAGGCCTCCCAGCTGGTTATTAAATTTTCAAGAATATATCTGCCTTTAATGAATCCAGTTTGAGTTGAACACACAAATTTGGGTAAAATATTCTCAATCCTAATTGCCAAGATTTTGGCAAAAATCTTATAAGAAACATTTAACAGAGTGACAGGCCTCCAATTTTTAAGCAGGGCCTTATCCCCGTCCTTAGGATGCAGCTTAATGATGCCACTATTGATGGAGCTGCCCAAGGTACCAGTAGCTAAAGCCTCCATGTAGACATCATGGAGATCTTTACAAATCCATTTGTTGTTAGCCTTGTAGAACTCAACAGGCAGCCCACCGGGCCCAGGAGTTTTGTCATCTTTAAGAGCATTAATGGATTTTTCAATTTCCTCCACAATGATCTCCTTACTGAGCAAGGAGGCATCCATGTTGGATATCCTATTAGGGATAAGAGATCTGCAATGGGTCCTGAGGGTGTTGGCTTCCTCCGTATCCTCAGATGTGAAGAGGTTTTTATAATAGTCGGCAAAAGTCTGTTTTATGCTGTCAATATCAATAATCTCTTGATTATCAACAATAGTCTCATTAGAGTGCTTTTGCTTAATAAGGTTAAAGAAGAACTTAGACCCCCTATCACTAGCTTGGAGCCAGTGCACCCAGGATCTAATTTTGGCTCCTTTGATCTTAATCTGCTGATGTTGACTAAGGGCGTCTTTAGCACTAGCAACATAAGGGATAAGCATGTCATCCGAGGGATTGGCTTGGATATTATTTACAGCCTCTAAAAGGTTAGCATTAAGCAATTTCTCAGTGAACCTAAAGTCTTTGGCCCTCTTTTGACCTAAAGTTTTTAATAAGTTCTGCCAAGAAAGAATGTTCATATTCCAACGATTAGAGTGAGAGATGGAAGGATAGTGATTTTTGTTAATGAGTCTAATGAGGTTGATAGCCACAAGAATGTCTTCATCATTAAGAATACTAGTGTTAAGGATGAATTTAGGATTGGAAGCTTTAATAAGGGCAGTAGAACCATTGAATCTAACATAGACAAAGATCAGATGATGATTAGAGAGGGAAGTGGGGGTGACCAGGATAGAGTTACCAAGTTTATTAGGCAAGACCGAGAAGAAGTTCTTGTTAGCATAAAAATGGTCCAGTCTCGAATAGATTCTCGAAGGACCATGTCGAAAATTGCACCATGTATGCCATAATCTGGGATTGGTATCCTTGTTCCCAGACAGGGGATCGAAAAGAAGTTTAGCCCGTTTCAATCTATCCCACTGCGTTTTTTCAGTATCTTTCCAGCTAAAGGGTAGGCCACCAATTTTATCCTCCTGATTCTCAACCATATTAAAGTCCCCTCCCACAAACCAAGGTATATTAGGGAGAGAAGCCAACCAGGCCCAAAGCCGTGATCTTTCTTTGTAGTCATTAGAGGCATATAGCGAACAAATGCCAAACACCACGTTATTAAAGTTAAAAGTATTCCACAAGGCTCTATTACAGGGGGATATGCTAGTACCAGTAATAAACTTTTCCCATTTAGGATTAATCAAAATAGCCACACCTCCTCTACCTCGTGGGTGCTTAGTAACAAGTTTAATTGCATCTTTCCATATAAAATTAAGATTGGATTCAAGAGTGAATCTAGTGGTTTTGATTTCTTGCAGCATCAGGAAGTCAATGTAATTAACAGTTTCAAGAAAACGTTTGATAATGAACTTTCTATCCGGGGATTCAAGACCCCTAATGTTCCATGAAATGCAATTCACAAGGAAACATCTGGGGGGGAAGAACCAATAACGCCCGCGACCTCATCATTAGGAATCATTGAGACAGAGGAGTTACCTCCTTGCTTTTTAGCAGAGGGATTTTTGTTTTTGGACCCCAATGGTCTTCCTCTTCGTTTAGAAGAGGGGAAATAATTCTTGAGTTCAAGATCATCATAAAAATAAATAGGAGAGGCTAGGTCAAGATCCATGAATGGGTTAGAGGTGCACAGAGAATTAAGAGTGTGTGAGGTATATGCAGGAGTGACTTCAACAACGAAATCATCAGTGATTTATTTGAATGTCTTAGGGTGAGGGTTGAGGTGAACAGAGTCATCAATAGGTGGATCCATAATAGGCGGACTCGAGGTAGGAAAGCAGGTTTGGGGTGCAAGAGTGCGTGACACATCAGGTATGAGATTGGATGGAGTTTGCAGAGGTGTCGAAGATTGGAGACTCATAGAGGAAAGGTTACCCTATTTTTTGGCCTGCTTTTTCCTCTTCTTCGAGACGCTTTGAAACCCGTCGGTTAGCTCATTATCTATGGCAGGTGTTGAATTCGGGGCAAGGGAAGGAGGTTGAGATAGAGAGATAGACGCAGGGTAAGAGGTAATAACAGGTGTAGAATTGGGAGGTTCGGTCAAAGGAGGAGGTTTGCTCAGAGATGGTTCCAAATTAGGTTTAGTTTTTCTTTCAGAAGTAATAAGTTGTGTCGGTTTAACCAGAGGAGGATTGCGTTTGACAATAGGGCAATCTTTTCGTATATGTCCCTCTTTTCTGCAAAGAAAACAAGTGTTAAGGCGTCCTAACACTTCAATGGGGCAAGAATAAATATCACTCGCAATGTTAATCTTGATATCGCTTGGGATTTCTCTGCCAGGGTTAAGGGATATTAATATCCGGGCATCCATATGGGGAACAAGCCTGACAATGTCGTCCATCCTAATGAATTTGCCAATAGGTTCCAGAAGTTGGGGCAAAAAATGCCATAGAAATGACGGAATTTGCTTAACCAAAATCCATCGTTGGGCTGAAAGGGCCAATACCTCCTCATGAATGGCCTCAGGGGTCCCTGCTAGGGCACGAAATGAGGTATTTCCTACGGTCCAGTATTGCCATTTGAGAATTGCAGCCTGAGAATCACGATTGTTAAAAAAAATAACAAACAAACCCTTTTGTATTTGCCTACAGAATGAAATATGATAACCAAGTTTAAGATTCCAATAATTGTGGAACCAATCATCTAAGAACTTCCTGGGAGGACATTTTTCAATTTCAACCGCTGCAAAGAAAATTGCAGAGTTCTTTAACCTACTTTTTTCTTTCATAATTTCTATAAACATTTCTGGATTCAGAGAAACAGAGAAATATGGGAAAACGATCCCAGAATCCTTACCAGGTTCCTCAGCTTCATTTGTGGTAGCAAGATTAAACCTAGCAATGGCGTCAATGGCGGAAGAGGACTGGGCGACGACTTCAGAAAATGATTTGGGTTTCTCAGGAGAGGAGGCATGGTTGATATGTGAGGAAACCTCACTAAGATTGTCAGACTCCATAGGAGTCCCGAGTAATGGTGATGAGATGTTAGTGGGTACGACCTCTGCCGAACGATGGAGGGAAGAGGGAGGAGAAGAAGCATTCATTACATTATTAATGTAAAGGACACACCTGGCCTTTGTCGATGTCGAGAGATGAGCAGCGCAGACCCCAAGGTCGCCAGCAGAGTACGTCTTCGGTTCGAACAACAGCGGTGTTCGCATGGGAGAGCTCAAATAAAAAAACTCTCAAAACGAGTTAATTAGAAATTAAAACGCTCATTTATATTAGGAGATAGAAAAAGTTAATTAGGAGATAAAATGAGTTAATTAATTAATTAATTATTAGTTTCGGGTGAAATAGAAATTGCGGGAAGGGCAACTGTTACCAACATAACTTTGTCAGGTGCAGCTATAGAATTTAACAGTTATGGAGGCTCAACGTGATGGCGAAGCACACAGCCACTATTATCTTGCCGTTGATCGTCAACAATTTAAATTGGTAACTCAAATTTTGTTTTCAAAGAGTGACCTTATCTCCCCGTTGACTTCTTCTTGATAGGTTAAACATTTGGGTATGATCTTTATCATTTATTAAGACTAGTAGGCAATGCTAAATATAAAGAGGTTTGAAAGATTATAGATATCACGTCCCTCGAATCCAATTACTCTGGCAATTCTCGTCGTTAAAACTAATGAATCTTATACGAATTCTAGGTTTGCCACAAATTATTCTATTGCAGATTACTGATTGGGCTATGTATATAGAGAGAGATTAACGATTCGTAACTTTTATGAATTTTGGGTTTATGGTTAAAATTTAAGCCCTCCCACAAATTTGTCTATTTATAATTGTATTAAGGATTTACCGATTTGGCAATGCAAATTGATAGAGAATCATATTTTTGTAAACTTCAGGTTTACTTAAAAATTTGCCTTGTTATAATTATATTAAAGATTGTTATTTTTAAGAATCGAAATTTAGATATACGTGCAATTTTTTTTGTTTATATTTGCACTCAAGGTTGCTGATTTGGCAAGGTCGATAGGTATTTTATAATAAGTGAGTAGGAAGCAAAGTTTGTATGGTAGGTTCGGATATCATGAAATTTATGAAACATAAAAGGATATAATTGTTTTCATACATTTCACCTTTAGCTGTCATTCTCCGACTAAAAATATCACTAAGAAGTTGCAGCTGAAGAGAATGGTTTGAAATTGCAGCAGAAGAGGTCTTGGATTGCTACCTTATCTATGAGCGAAGGCAAGGAAGGAAGACAGGATAAGTCAGCATAAACCTAGGGCAAAACTGAGGAATAAATTAGGGCTGACCAGGGAAGAAATAAGCAATATATTAGGGCCAACCAGGGCAGAAAGAAGCTAATAAATAAGGGTCTACTTAGGGAAGCGAGTTAAGGAATTTGTTTATAATTCATTAAATTATTTTCCAAAATGACAGCGATCATGAAAACGTGTGACTCTTGAAAAGGAAATGGTGGGATGAAGAGGTATGACTCCATCCCAATTGAAGTTATAAAGGAGACACAATTGGGAGAAAAGATATGGGTTCCCCTTCCCAATATTCTCCTGTAAGGGTTAGTAAGGAGACACAATTGGGAGAAAAGATATGGGTTCCCCCTTTAAGCAGGCAATCCCAATGTTGGATGGAGAGAGATTCCTGCCACTTGGGGCCAAGGTGTTATACCACACCCTTGGGCTTGATTGTGTCCAATGTTTCGAATGCCCCATCGTGCGTTACTCTCAACCCCTACGATGGTTGGTTGTTGGAAGTGAATCTAAAGAATAGCAATCATGTATTGGTTAGTAAGGAGACATGGTTGGGAGAGCAGATACGGGTTCCCTCTCTAAGTAGGCCACTCCAATGTTGGATGGAGAGAGATTTCTGCCACTTGGGGCTAAGGGGTGTTATACCAAGCCCTTGGGCTTAGTTGTGACGAATGTTCCAGATGCCTTACCATGCATTCATCTCCAATTCCTCCATGGTTGATTATTGGAAATGAAGTATGTTATATTAATTGCTTATTTACTTTAGAAAGCTAAATATATATTATATGATTTAATTATAGAATATTATCTGTAAAACAAATTATGTTGTGGAATTGTTACTTCGAATAAAATAAGGTATAGCCCAATCAGGGACATTACAATTGGTATTAGAGCCTCGATCTTGCCAACCTCACGATCAAGTGGAAAGTTATATGCAAGCAAACCAAAGAACTCAAAGGGCATTAAAGAGAGAAAAGAGGAAACTTGCAACAAGCAACAACTCTACTCAAAAAACTACAATGAGTGAACAAATGGAAAGTGAATTGAGGGCTTCCATGGAGTGCAACAAACAAAAACTCAAGCTCTCATAGAGCAAAATGAGAAGACAACACTACTCCTACAAACCCTTTAAAATATGAACAACACAATCAACAATCTTAGACCCAAGCAAGCTAATGGGAGGGATGCCGCCTCTAATCATTCAAGAGGTGACAATAAAGCTTTGTTAGGGTTAGCACCAAGAATAACTAGATCCTCCTTACATAAAGAAGGGCCAACAAGAGAAGAAGAAGAAATCAATACACCAAATCATAAATTAGATAAATTTTCCGAAGCATATTCATGACTTGACCCTGAAGTTAGGAGAAGTAGGAATATTGTGAGGTTGGAACAAGAAGTAACCCTAGAAGGGAGAGGGGTCAACTTATTAAAAACTTACATCATAAAGTAGGCAAATTGACTCTCCCTAACTTTGATGGTTTGGGGAAGGTGATTGCCCATTCATTGATCCAAATATTGGATGCATATCTCTCTTCATCACATGATAGAAGAAGATGCCATTGAATTTCTAGTCTTTCATTTAGAAGGGGTTGCACATGACTAGTGGTACCATGGCTTGATTACTCAAGGCTGCCAAAACTTAACAACTTATGATGACTTCACCGGAAAACTCATTGAAAGATTTGACCATCCTGAGAGATATTTTAAACAATTAGCTTAATTAAGACAAGGAGGGATCGTTGAAAACTATTTGGCAAATTTCCAAAGAATTTTAGTCATGGTTCCTAGAATTACCGAAAAAAGATTCACTTACCTATTTATAGGACTATCAGAAGCTAATTGTGGCCTAGTGAGTAGCCCTCGATCCCACCACTCTCGAAGATGCAATCGTAAAAGCCCTACGACTTGATATCACTAAAACAAAGGATTCCAAAGATAACACCTTCCTATAAGGAAGATGAGCATCAAAGAGCCTTTCCTTTAGAGATGATCGTGAAGAGCTTCAAAGAAAATATTTATGTTTCAAGTGCAAGGAAAAATGGGAGTGTGGACATATTTGTAATCAAGAAAAATCTCGAAAGAAAAACTTATGCTTCAAGTGTGAGGAGAAATTGGAGCTTGAACATATATGTGGAAAAAGAAGCCAAAAGCATGGGAATAAGAAAAGGAAAATCCAAGCAAAAGAAGGTGCGAGGAAGAAAAACATGAAATCACAACAAAGTAGTAGCAAAGCTCCTAATTTGGCTGCTATTTCAGATGTGTAATTCCATCTATAATATAGCTAACATCACCTCAATAATTAAACTAGATTCAATTTCAAGCTATCTCCAAATTTGACAAAATTTATCTTGACTAGGTGGTTTAGTTATTATATTTGCAACGTGCTCCCTTGTAGGAAAATAATAAAGGCAACATCTTTATTATCTACCGGCTGCTGGATATGATAGTGATGAATCTCAATACACTTGGTGGGCATGATAGACAAGATTCTTCAGCATCTTGTGGACTTTTTATATTTGCCCCAAAAAAGCAAAGTCATCGTAAGGTCAACCAATAATGTTTGTTTTGTAGTTCTCTTTAGTGGAAAATAAGGCAACTATATGCTATAACCTAGATTTCCATGAAATTGCTCTTGATCGAGAGTAAAGATATATCTCATTATAGAGTTAATATAATTTCTCCAATCCAACTAGAGTTAATATAATTATTTACCCAAATAGTGTGGAATTTGGAAAGCATTAATAAATTTTCCAAAGGTGAGTGTTCCTTTGACATATTGAAGAACAAGTGTTGAAGATTGTCAATGTATTAATGCATTTCAATTTTTAAAATGTAAGTAATTGTAAATCCTTTTTAAGCTGAATCAACACATATGCAAGTCTATCGAATAAGAACACCAAAACTCAAGAGTTTATGTGGAAACCCTAATGGAAAAAACCACGGGAATAAATGCTTGTACATGAATATCTCCTTTTACAATGTATGGAGGCACCAACCCCTAAATATGAAGCATCATCTTCACAAAGATGAAGCACTAACTTCACCGAAATGAGGCACTAACCTCAATGCCTTTGAATTCTGATGTAATTTTCTTCTCCAATCTGCCATGATGCAGATAATAAGTCTGCCACAATGTGTCCACAATATCTTCTTTAATTCTGCTACAAACTCCACATACTCTTCTTCTCAATTCTGAAATAATTATCTCATATATAGCCCTCTCTAAATTTGGTGTATGTACTTTATACTCTTTATCCACACTCATCACACATGCTTCAATCTCCAAAATTGATCTCTTATATATCTTCCATTTCTAAAGGGCACGCCTCTTAAAAAGAAGAGACACATCCTTGTATTTATTAATTCTTTTATTTTTAAACTTTACATTAGTCAAACTACTTTGATCACACCATTTGCCTTTGTTCCTAATCGTTGCTTTACCATTGCTTTTATCATTTATTAAAGTGCTTTCTTTTAAATCCCTTTAAATCACACCCTTCCATATTAAATCGCACCTTCTGATTAGCAATTATTAATTGCTTTTGCCGATTTATCACATCTTAATCATAATAGCTCCTATTGGAGAGGTTTTGTTATCTTAACAAACTTTAAAAGATCGCTCCTTTTTAATATCATCGCTGACTTCCTTATCATCCTTTAAACTTTGTATTAGATCGGGCTCCTTATTAAATAATTACTTTTCAAATATCAATCGTATTTGGATCGCTCCTTCCTTTATTGATAAGTTATGTGGCTGACTTGTCTCCTTTCATAAATGCTGATGTGTATTATTTTTCCTTTTACGTGATCTTGAGTCGACCATTTTATTTGTGTTGACTTGTCTAACCACCAATGTATGCACTGCTTTGAATTTGTTTCTATTCACTTGCTGTCTTTAGCCTCAGTGTCGACCGCTCAGGTTTTGTCTACTTTGACAAGTGATCTTTACAAACTGCCGCCACTATATTCTTTACTGTCGCTGAATGTAATCTTTAGTCAATATAATATACACGCTGCCTTCAGTTTAATTGATTGTATATATAGATGAAGTCACTACCTTGTAGTCAACTAAAAGCTTCCTTTGTATGGTCATGGTCCAAGAGATGTAGTCGACTTCAGATTGGAGGACAAGATCAACGTTTTGGTCTCTGCTTTGTATTATTAACCTTGCTTTTGTATGTTTATGAATCACACCTTGATAAAGTTGTCTTGATTGTAGTCAACTGTCATGTATATTGCTATTTGTTTGTCTACTGAATAAGACAACCTAATCATATCCGTCTGTTTCATACAGAAGTTGATGGTTTTATTAGGGAAGTCGCTGTTCTATCTTTCTATCAGTCTGTTCAATCTTTCTATTCCACAGGAATACATTTTGGTTCTGAATGTTCTGTAAGATGGCATTGGATAAGATCACCTGCTGCTTCTTCATGAGTGCACCTTGTGAGTATATCAAGAATACAATCCTATTGGATGTCTGTCCAAATCTTGCAAATTCTCCATAGTCCTTACGCTGTTTAGTACTGTAACTGACTTTCATCCTTTGATAACAACAATTTTTTCATCTTTGACAATATGTATCTTTGACATCAATGACAATTTCAAACAGTTCCTTCTCTCAGAAAGATGAGAAAAAACTTGTCTTGAAATTACAAACTCACCGTGAGAAGCCTGCACATGATCATTGCTTGAGGACAAGCAATTCTGGGAAGGGCGGACTGTCATGCCCTGACTAAAATCATCACTAAGAAGTTGCAGCAGAAAAGAAGGGTTTGAAATTGCAGCAGAAAGAAGTCTTTGATCTCTAAGTTATCTATGCGTGAAGGCAAGGAAGGAAGACAGATTAAGTTGCAACATTAATAACAAAACCCAGGGCAAAAATAAACAATAAATTAGGGCCAACCATTCGGAGTAGATCTGATCCCATTCGGAGTGCATGAGGTATTAATATCTGCTCTGCAGTATATCTGTATCTTCAAGGTTGTAGTCATTAGAGTTAAAAAGAGTCTCCTTTGTTATAGCCACATGATAAGATATGTTATCCAACATAAACTTTAGGTTATTATGGTGAATTATGTATTGGCCTCATCCAGTTTCAATATGAAACGACCCATCTGTTACTTTTCTTTCTTACAGCAGCCATAGCACTAAAGTTTTCTTTGTTGGCACTGTAGAATCAGAAATTAGATGTCCTTGTCAATGTCACAATAACTAAATTTATCAATAATTAGTAGGGCCAGGTGTAGGGCTCTCATTCCTCTTGAACATAATGTGTATCATATATGAAATTCAACCACACTCCCTTCAGGATTAGAATTGCTTCATCAACGTGAGATGGTAGGAGAATTGATTTTCTGTAGTTATGTATCTCTAATGGCACACCTAACAAATCAAAATGCTCCAAGAGTGTGTTGCAGGCATAGTAGTGCCATGAGGTGTCTCCTGAGTGCTTCCTTGAACACTACAATGGATTGAATGGCCTCAAACAACAGCAGAATTTGGTTGCTACAGTTGTAGCTCTGTGCTGAAGGCTTCCTAGGGATTTCTTACAAATTACCATGTGAATTCTGTTGACAAATCTAATGAGATGTCACAGCAATTAGAAAAAAGAGTAGACTCCTTCACAGTCTTATTTCACTAATCATCCTTTTTTATATTGATATTTGAATGCTTTGATTTATATTCTAGTTTTTGGTTGGCTACTTTTACACATCTTGTTTAATTAGGCATAACATAGCGTGCACTTATATTGATTTTTTTGGGTGATCTACTGCCTATAGTATCTTTTATTGTTTTAATTGTGGGAATTATCTTTGTCCATATTTTTCTCTTCAACAAACTTTGTTCAACATAGAAATAAAAATATGTATTATGTTTTTCTCATTCTTAGATACTATATGGATTTTTATTATTTCACCTAGCAATTTTCACAGAAGGGTATTTAACAAGGATTGAGCCATTGCAGCTCTAAATTATTTCTTTTTTGATTATCCTGTGAAGGCTGAAACTTTCTATTTATTTTACAAAATTAGGCTCGAGTCTTGAGGAACTAAGTTACAAACCCTTGGTTTGCAAAGTGAAGGGCCATACCACTTCCTACATTGCTTTGCATTTAGAATATACTGACATGATACAAGTAAAGTGATGATGCTTGGATTGATGTTTATGTTCATATATTTATTCAATAATGGCTGTTCAAGACAAATTTTCCAACTCTTCTCTTGATGCTTTACATTTTGCATTTTCAATATCCTTCTATCACACTTTAGAGTTAGCATTAAGAAATGACAAGCAATTTGTTGATGCAGGGGACTTTGGTTGATTTGTTAGATGTTATCGGTAGGAGATCTGGATTGCCTATTGTGCTATGCTGCAGCTCTCGAGATGGTCTTGATGCTGTTTGTGCAACTATATCTAGCCTGTCGTATATATCCTTATCTTGTTTGGTATATTTTATGATCTCATATCTTTGCCACGAGTGCCATTATGAGTGTACAACTTCAATTATCATTTATTCTTCATGTCATGAGAAATAAATGTTATCTGTAATATCCCCTTCTTCTCAGTAATTCTATGGGAGCTTGGTTAGCCTCTTTTCTCATCCCAATAGGCTAATAATTTATTAAAAGTTTTTTTTTTCCAGTCATAGCTTTATTTGAGAAGAAACAGAAAAAAATAAATAAAAATTTAATGAGTTTATAAAGCTAAAGTTACTTGATGTTATAAAATGACGTTATAAATTTAAAGTGACTTTATAAAGTGGCTTTATAAAATAAAAGTGACTCTTTATCCCACATTGCTAAAAGAAAGTGAATCAACCGACTTAAGAGGCTATTTAAATGGAGTTGTACTCTCATTTGGGATATGTTATGAGAATTTGATATTGAAGTTATTTTCTCCATTGTTGGTGATACTCAGTGACTAGACTGTTCTGAGGATGGAAACCCTTGGGACTAAGGAGGTTTGGACGAAAACCCATACCTTCAATGTGAGGTGGATTTACTTCTGAATTTACCATTGAGCTAAACATAGAAAATTTGAAGAATCAAACTGTTTAGGGCAAATCGAGTTTCAGTCTGAGAGAAGAAATGGCTGACCTTCGATTCTGGAATAATGCTTCAGATTGTGATTGAGTAAGTTATTGTCTTGAAGAAGTTTGGACATCAGCCAGTGAAGACATCTCTCAGGAACCAGACTCCTCAACTATTCCTCTCTATTTTGCATTATTATATGGTGGCATTAGTGTATTGGAAAACAAGATGTGGGCTGTAGTATCATTTTGTAGCCATAAAACACAAGGACAAAAATACGTCCAGGCAGATAAAGAAATGAACTGTCAATATCCATGCAGCTGGGTCTGATTTGTATCTAAGATCGAACACACATTCTTGAGGCTAGGCGGTGTGGCTGGGTATTCTGGAGATTCATTTGCATAGCACTTGCTGGAATTGTGTTGAAGTTGTGAGCCTTTGGAAGAGTTTGGACAGCTAGAGATTTTGGTGTTTTCATCAACAAATAAACACACAGCTGGGTACCCATTAGAAGATGTGTCTATTCTCTTCATTAGGAGACACAGAGGAACATTCTCAGAGGGGCGCAGTATCAAGTGCCAGCATTTTATCAGAATCTTCTATTGTGCAGTCCCTTACACTGTATAAATCAGAAATCTATGACCAAATGGTCTTTGGTACCTAAATGGACTGTTAAGTATTAATTCTAGATACTTTGCTTTGTAACTTGGAGCAGTCTTCTAAGTGTTTGTTATTATTACCTTAGTGGTCTAATGGGAAACAAATCAGATTATCATTATCAATTGTATGACAAAATGTCTTTAAGAAGTCTAGTACATTCACAGAATGATATGTCTGCCAAGTGTTTATATTAATGCCTATGATTGAAGTTGGATACTTTTGAGAGAGAAGTACGATTTAATTTGTTGAGTGTTTGAGTTATTGTCTATGCATTCTTAAGTAGTTATCTCAGTCTGCTATAACAACAAAGTGTTTGACAAAACATCCTTTCGAGGGGTTTGTACTTGGTTTTTGTTTTTGGCTCTATTTCTATACAGAAATCTTACAGTGGTATTAGAGCCAAAACCCTGCCAGCCTTTGGGTTTTACTAGATTGTTAATGCAACCAAGTGACAGGGAAAGAAGATATTATTAGAGGGAACTACACAGGATTTGGCAACCACCACATGTACCTGAGGGTAAAACTGTATCTGGTTTGATTGTTTTTTCTTCTAGCAGTGTTGAACAAGTTGCAAAGATGGGTGATAGAAGGAATAATAGCCCACCATGGGATGAGGCTAGGGAAGTAAGAGATACATTAAGAGGAACTCAAACAAGACAGGAACATGTGGCCAATGCTCTTCAGCAACTTACAGTAGCTATACAACAGTTAAGTGAAACCCCAAGAAGATCTCAGCCTAGTCATAGTGATTGTGGTAGCACAGTTGGCTCCCCACGAGGTGGAAGACCTCCCACATGCTCTTCTTATAGGCTTTTGATGCCTACTTTTGTTGCTGATGTTGATGAGGAGGAAGTGAATAATGCGGAAGCAAAGGTGGCATTTCCTGATAAATGTAATGACTATGCATGATGAATGAAACCTTCTCCCAGATCATGTTAAGGCAGATTTATCTTTTATTCAATACATGGGGCAGCGAAGGGAAAGCATGAGAACCAGGCAAGATAGAAGGCTTAAAACTCAAAACAAGGACCTGAAGCATGCTATGAACAAGTTGTCACTTCCTACATATAATGGCAATAGCAAGATAATTGCATGAGCTTGGATACATAAGCTAGATACTTTCTTGACACTTAAGCCCATGAAGGAGACATAAGCAATTAAATTTTCTACTATGCACTTAGACGAAGCAGCCTATGATTGGTGGCATCATGGACTTGTGACTCAAAACCATGGATTGATTAATTCATATGAGGAGTTCGGTAATAAGTTGATTGCTTGTTTCGATAGAAAGAATATAGATGTATACTCTAGGGAGTTGGCACAACTGAAACATAGTGGTTCCTTGGATTCTTTTATCAATGAGTTTCAAAGAATATCAGTGATGGTTCCAGATATGTTAGATAAAAGTAAGGTCATGTTATTCATAGAAGGATTGAGTGCTAACATTAAAGGATTTGTGAAAGTCCTCAAACCCAACATTCTATTGGAATCTATTAAGATGACACTTGATTTAGATACCTCATCTGTTAATTCAAGGCAAACTTATTATTCAAATTTCAATTTCCTTTTATATATATATGCAATGCTGATTATATATATATTTTGATTCTAACAGTGTTGATGTTTATTTGCAGGAGTATAAAACTGAGTGTATGTAAATGCAATAAACTTGTAATTCAACTATGCTTAAAATGAAGGAATATATACAAAACTCTGAGGATTTTCTTGGCAGATTTCTATTTAGAGTTTGGGATCGTCTAGTGCATCAGGATTTCAGACAGAGCTCACTGAGGAGTTTACATAGTGAGGAGTGCTTACAATTTTCCTTTTGATCCTCCTGTGCATGACCCCTTTCAGATGCACAATTCAATTGCGCGTGGGTTGGACAACGCGAATAACAGTTCAACTTGGGTAGTTTTGGGAAGTAAACTTTGTTAGCCTTCCGAGTTGCTTCCCTTTGAGTTGTTTCTTCCTGCTACATCAGTGGTTGGTATTGATTTGGTTCGGTAGGTACCGTCAGTTATTCTGGTGTTGGTGTTACATAAGCTAGTTGGTATTAGCAGGGACATTACAAAGTTCTACCCTTGGGATCCAGGTGGACTAGTGTGTTATTTTTTTTCTGAGATTGCTTGGGGACAAGCAATTTCAGGGAGGGCGGACTGTAATGTCCCCTTTTTGAGATGACATGGTTGGTGGTTTGGGTTAGCCTATTATTGGCCCTCATAGGATAAGTTTGATGGTTAGAGGTTCCCAGTTGGCACTTTAGTGGGCCAATTCCCTTTTGGAGGTCAGAAGTCTTCAGGATTGTTCTTCATTTGGGTCAGTTTGGTACACTTACTATTTATAGCAAGTCATTTATCCAACATTTCTATATTTGGTAGGGCACTCGGACTGGCCTCAGTTGCAGTAATGACCTCTAGCATCTTTGTTGATCACGTATTCAAGGATTTACTAATTATAGCAAGTCAGCGGTTGATAGAGATGGACCCTTACTATTTTTAGTAAGACAGTTGGATGCACAGTGGAAACACGAGTTGACCTCCTGGTTCTGATAGAATCAAGAAATAATGAGTATTTTTGGAGTTATGCCATTTTAATTATTAATAAAGTAATACTTTATTAATAATTAATTAAAAAAAAATGCACATCATTATGTTATTTGACTTTATTATTAAAAGAGATTATTTAATGATTATAAAGTCAAATTATAAAGTGCAAATGAGGAATAATTTAAAGTGCCAATTTAAAGGGAGATATAAGTGATTATTAAAATATACTGTATATTATTTTGTTGTGCACCAAATGGAGAGAAAAAAGAAATGAAATTAAAGTAAATTAAAGGAGACAAAGACAAATGCAATCGAAACATTATAAAAGAGGATTTGGATTTCATTTCATTCATTCTTGAATCATTCAGCACTTGTCTTTCCTGAAAAAGTTTTGGCTTTGAGGAAGAAACCTAGGGTTTCGCTGTAATTTTCAATCTTGGAGAATGTAGCCTCTCTTCGATTGTGCAAATACTAGTGGCTTTATTGAGAGGTCACGTTTGTGCTTAAAAGTGGAGATTTTTATCAGATTTTACAACGGTTTATTTGCAGATTGGAAGTTATTGAAAACAATTATTATTGAATACCTTTATTGCCAGTGTGAGACATCTTCATTTGGCATGTGGGAATCATATTGGTATAGATTTAGAGTATTTATCTCCAAATTTAGCAGGGGCTTTTAAATAGCTGATTGAAGACTCCATTTTCAGTGGCGTGAGGATAATTCTCTCTGTTGTATGACTTCTGCAAACTTTAAACTTTATTCTGGCATCCATCTTCAGAGGGTTTCAAGACATGTTTACTTGTGAGTTCATGAATTGTAACTCCTTGATTTTCTGGATATTGTTGTTATAGATAATAGGGGTTATTTTATGAACTAGTTTGTCAATATATTGTGAAAATACTGAGTATTTAAGCTGGTAAAAAAATCTGGAATTTTCAGCTGTGTATTACCAATGCAATTTCAGTTTGAGTTAAAACATTATTATTGCAACATCTCTTGTTTTTTGTGCATTAAATTGTTGTATCAAACATTGCCAATATATCACAACATTTACCAAAACAAACCAAACAAGGCAGAGAATTTGTGTTAGCAAGTGTCCACCTGGGGTGGGACATTACAGTGGTATCATAGCTTGCATGCAAAGTGTTTGACCAAATGTCAAACATCCAGAATTAAACCACAGTCCAGTGTTTGTCAGAGTTAGAACCTGTTGGGGTTCTTACAACCATTCCCTACTATGATGAGTTTGGAAAGACAATAGCTAGAGAGCATGGGTGGAGAAACAAGAGACCTATTTTCAGCTTAACCCTATGTTGAAGGATGAGGCTATCAAATATATTGCTATTCACTCGGATGTTAGTACCCACGTGTGGTGGCATCATGGAATTGTTACTACGGGTTATGATTGGATTGACTCTTATGCAGAGTTCACTAAAAGACTCATTGATAGATTCGATAAGACCAAAAACTTTATTTCAAGGAGATGGCTCAGTTGAAGAAGTGGGGTTCATTGGACATCTACATTGTTAATTTTCAGATATATTAGTGTTGGTTACTGATATATTAGATAGGAGGTTAATTGTGCTATTTATGGATGGATTGTCGTAAGCTTTGAGAGGATGGATAGAAGAACTCTGTAATGTCCCCATTTTTTTTGGGTCTTTGAGATTAGCGTATACCAGTGACCTCCGTAAGCTAATTAGGGTGTCAGAGGGGGTCGTTGGGCAGAGCCAAGGGTTGGTCTCCATTCTGGAGATTACAGATGACAGGATTGCTCGTTGTTGGGGTCAGTTGGGCCGACTTACTGTTTTGGGTAAGTCACCTCTTGCCAGTTTCTATTTTGGGATGGTGGAATTCAGTGTCCAGTGTTCAACATGATGTGGAGAAGGATCGATTGGATTAATTAAATCTTCCGTATTTAATTAATCTTGGAGTTATAAGTTATATCGTTAATGATTAATGATATCTTATGTTTTAATATGAGACTTTATTATTTAAGATGGATATCATTAATTTGGCTTTTATCCTAAGTTTGGAGGGGAGTAAGTTTTAAGTTATGTGAAGTGTGTGGATGAAGACTTCAAATCGATGCTTTAAGAGGAAGGTTCAGTTTTCTTATATATTGTTTTTGAAAAGCAAAGAAGGATTATCTTATGCATATTTATGAATTTCTTGGATGAAGAACTGGTTTGAGGGTTTGAAGAAATATTAAGCTTATCGAATTGTAAATTCGATGGAGTGGTTTTGGCACTTTGAATTGGACTTCTGATTGTCTAGTGAATCGTGTAAGGGTGACATTTGTGGTGAAAGATTGCAGTGTTTTTGGTTGCGTTAATTATAGAGGAGGCTGCGGTTTAAAATCTGAGAACATTGCATTGCAGGTGAGAAGGAGTTGAATTCTGCCTTGGCGTCACCTTTCCTCCATAGCTCCAGCCGCCGTAGAGAGTCCAACACGTCTGCAGTAAAACGCGTGGAGGAAGCAATGGAAAACGAGCTGCATGTGTATGCCACGGCTAGCATATAGACAATGCGGCCAACATCATTTTGAAGAATATGTGGTAGCATTTAAATAATCACTAGTTAATGATCACTGGTTATTTTTAATGGATTGTAATGCAATGCGATATGATATAGCATTTTATAATGGTCTTTAAAGGAGTTAAGCTTTGTCCTGGTGAAATTGCTCTTTGACATTTATACATTGGAAAATGTTTAAAAAAGAAGAAGTTATATATTGATTTCAAAAGAGAAGTATAGTTGTATTATCTTGTGAAGTGAATTTGAATTGAAATTTCAAGGAACAGCCAGGCAGGCATATCACAGTGGTATCAGAGCTTTTTTTCTTGCTAGCCTGCAGGGAAGTGGGATTTTGTTTTTTAAATTTAATGCAGAGAGATAGATAGATTCCATGCTTCCATTACGCTCGTAGAGGGAGAAATTATCCTCCGCCTAGTGATCAGGGACAGGGAAATATGGAAGGGAGAATTCCAGAAAACACAGGTTTTGATGAAGATGGAGAAGCTAGGACAGTGTTTAGGAATATTGCGCGCAGCCAGCAGGACTTGGCAGCTGGCCAACAACAGATGGCTAATGTTTTACAGAATTTGTCTGACACCCTCCAGCGCATTACACTGCTACGCGATCAGGGTAGGGATAGAGATGCACGAAGTATTTTAGTGAGTTCTCACAAGTCCAGAATTGATTTGACAGGTACACATGACATGCCTCTACGTCCTACCTTCTTGAGACCTGAGATCGATGTTAATTTTGATGATGATGTTTCTTTTGCTGATGATTTATTATCCTTGCACACTGAGTGGGATGCTTTACCACCTGAGGTAAAGCAACATCTTAATTTTGACAGGCTCATGACTCAGAAGAGAGAATGTTCTAAAGGTAGAACTGATGGGAGACAGAGACAGGTGAATCATGAATTGAAATAGGCAACCAACAAATTGACATTGGCAGACTTTGATGGGAGTGGGAAAACAACAACCAGAGCTTGGATTCACAAGCTTGACAGTTATTTGACTTTACGTTCTATGTCTGAGGAGGACGCCATCAGGTTTGCTGTTTTGCATTTAGATGGTATAGCCCATGACTGGTGGTACCATGGGTTGGTCTCTTTACATCATGATCAGATCGTCTCCTACCAGGAGTTTGTAGATGGTTTGGTAGAATGTTTTGATCAGAAGGATCCAGAAACTTATTTCTGGGACCTTGCTAAGCTCAGGCAGACCGATAGTTTGGAATCCTTTATTGCTGAATTCTTGAGACTCTTTGTCATGGTTCCTCATATGACAAAGAGATGATTGGTTATGTTGTTCACAGAGGGATTACAGGAGCCCTTAAGAGGGTGGCTTAGAGCATTTGATCTTCAGTTCTTGCAAGGGGCCATCAAAAAAGCTAGTAACATGGAGCTTGCAGCCTCTAAAGAGCAAGTGCAGCCTAAATCTACTACTTTATCCGTAAATGAGGTACCTCTGCCAGTAGTTGATGAAAAAAAGAAATCTGCTGGAAAATATGATGAGGTGACTCGTGAGGATTTGAGGAGACAACTGTGTTTTTGGTGCAAGGAGCCTTTTAACAGAGAGCACAATTGTTCCTTAAGGCCTAAGAGTAAGGCAAACCGTTCTATGTGGGTGTACTATGATGAGGGTGAGGCTGAGACCACTCATCAACTTGTTGATTCAGATATTGATGAGGGCCAGAGGGTCTCTATAGAGTTTGGTCCCGATGTCAAACTATCTCCTATAGTGTTGTCCACTACCATGCCACTTTCCACTGCTTTCAGACTGAGGGGATTAGTGGAAGGACAACCTTGTATTGCTATATTGGATACTGGAGCTACACACATTTTCATTCATGAGAGAGTTGCTAATCAGTGTGGTCTTCAGATTGTGGAGTTTGCGGGATTTCGAGTTAGGGTAGCCGATGGTTATACCCTTACCTGTACCAGGCGCATTAATCATCTCTCTTTGTTCTTTGGTGATTACGAGTTGAAATCTGATTTTTATGTGCTCGATT
>MU224334.1:4589529-4637561 GCA_018584345.1 Thuja plicata | reverse complement strand
TCTGATTTTTATGTGCTCGATTTGGGAGAGATGGATGCGGTGTTAGGGATGCAGTGGTTATAGGAGATTAAGGAATTCTACCTTAGCTTGAGCGCGTTGGAGATGAGATTTGAGTATCAGGGTAGGAGTCTACGCACTATGTATTCTTGTGTAGTAGATAGGGAGGATTTACGGAGGCACGAACCCTTTTAGATAGAGAAGGTTACACGTCATGTCTCGCTGTTCACAGTTTCCTAGCTCAGAGCAGCAGTTGGGAGCAGTTCACTTTGTGAACAATCCCTTGTTTGATATGGATGTCACTATGTCTTATGACAATCCGTTATTCGAGCTCAGTGATAACCCCTTTCAGGTGATGAGTGGTGATGATGATGTTGTTTGGGAGCCTATCAGTGCACTGGGTTATCAGACAGTTTCTGTGGGTTGTCAGACAGGGTTTGCTGAGTAGTTCACAGAGGTGTACATAGTGAGGAGTGCATACAGTTTTTCATTTGATCCTCGTGTTCAGGATATCTACCAGTTGCAGAGTACATCAGTGCATCCGTTTGATGACTGGTATGATAGTTTAGTTGGCGCGAAGATTGGAGGCAAGTTCAGTTTATCTGTTGATTTACTTCCGTATGGTGTTTCTAGTTCAGTCTCATCGATTCGAGTGTTGAGTTCAGTTTCTCAGACTATGCTGATTGTGTTGTGGATGTTGGAGATATTTTTGCGGGAGTTTGGTTATGACAGGAACATTACACATGTCTATCCATGGGATCCGGGTGGACTATTTTGTTGCATTGATTTTTTTTATGATTGCTTGAGGACAAACAATCTTGGGAAGGGAGGACTGTAATGTCCCCGTTTTTTTTTGGGTCTTTGAGATTAGCTTATACCAGTGACCTCCGTAAGCTAATTAGGGTGTCAGAGGGGGTCGTTTGGGAGAGCCAAGGGTTGGTCTCCATTCTGGAGATTACAGATGTCAGGATTGCTCGTTGTTGGGGTCAGTTGGTTCGACTTACTATTTTGGGTAAGTCACCTCTTGCTAGTTTCTATTTCTGGATGGTGGAATTCAGTGTCCAGTGTTCAGCATGATGTGGAGATAGATCGATTGGATTAATTAAATCTTCCGTATTTAATTAATCTTGGAGTTATAAGTTATATCGTTAATGATTAATGATATCTTATGTTTTAATATGAGACTTTATTATTTAAGATGGATATCATTAATTTGGCTTTTATCCTAAGTTTGGAGGGGAGTAAGTTTTAAGTTATGTGAAGTGTGTGGATGAAGACTTCAAATCGATGCTTCAAGAGGAAGGTTCAGTTTTCTTATATATTGGTTTCAAAAAGCAAAGAAGGATTATCGTATGCATATTTATGAATTTCTTGAATAAAGAACTGGTTTGAGGGTTTGAAGAAATATTAAGCTTATCGAATTGTAAATTCGATGGAGTGGTTTTGGCACTTTGAATTGGACTTCTGATTGTCCAGTGAATCGTGTAATGGTGACATTTGTGGTGAAAGATTGCAGTGTTTTTGGTTGCGTTAATTATAGAGGCTGCGGTTTAAAATCTGAGAACATTGCATTGCGGGTGAGAAGGAGTTGAATTCTACCTTGGCGTCACCTTTCCTCCATAGCTCTAGCCGTCGTAGAGAGTCCAACACGTCTGCAGTAAAACGTGTGGAGGAAGCAATGGAAAACGAGCTGCATGTGTATGCTGCGACTAGCATATAGGCAATGCGGCCAACAGTGTTTTGAAGAGTACGTGGTAGCATTTAAATAATCACTAGTTAATGATCACTGGTTATTTTTAATGGATTGTAATGCAGTGCGATTTGATATAGCATTTTATAATGGTCTTTAAAGGAGTTAAGCTTTGTCCTGGTGAAATTGCTATTTGACATTTGTACATTGGAAAATGTTTTAAAAAAAAAGTTATATATTGATTTCAAAAGAGAATTATAGTTGTATTATCTTGTGAAGTGAATTTGAATTGAAATTTCAAGTAAGAGCCAGACAGGCATATCACAAACTCAGTCCAAGTACTCTACAGGAAGCCATTAAGAAGGCTGGAGACATGGAATATTCAAGTTTTAAGAGACATGGATTCTGTGTGATTTGATTTTCAAAAGGTTTGATGTTGACATGAACCTTCTTAAACTTAATTTAAAAAACTCCATTCATGCAGCTCTTTATTTTATCTCTATTTTTTGTGAAATTATATATTTTTTTAATTTAGATTATTATTGATAATTTATTTCGTTATATTGAATTTTAAATTTTTAATGTTTTTAATTATTTTTTAAATTGTACTTTAAATTTAATCTTAATTTAGATTCAAATGACATTATTGTTAATTTAATTATAGGTCTTGGTTTGTATATTTTTTAAATATTATAAATTTTTGAATCAACTTATACTTATTTATGGAGCAATTATGTGTCTATGTTGCTTTTAAAGAAATAAATATCCTCTCTAATAACTTGGAAAATTGTGTTAAATATGTGTGTGTTTTGTATGGATGTCATAACCAGCCGTATCCATATTAGGGGTCGTAAAAAAGGGCATATCCATATCCAATATTGTATCCATATTTATATCTTTATTCGTGTCCATGCAACTTTGGTTTTCAGTGTTTGCTGATCAAGAGTTTCAGAAAATGAAGATATTTGAAGTTTTGTGATTGCAAACTTGCGTTTGTATTCCATGATTCATTCTATGAGTTTTGGGCGTGATTTAATTCTTTCCTAGTCTTGTTTTTTCTTGACCGTATAGTTTGGATGTTTTACTTGTGTCCTAGCTAGTTGTACTAAGCAACAATGTTGGAAAATCAATGAAAAGGGTTTGAAGACTATGGTTACTACATTTTCTTAGTTTCTCATTTTTGGGCAAGCACATTTGAGGTTATTTTTAATTGTTTGCAGGCATATACAATTTCCAAGGAAGGCCATACTACTGCACCAAGTTGTACCTCCTAGTTTGATTAGGAAACCCTGTTGTTAGTGCCCTAAAAAATCAACAGTGGTTGGTGTTTGTTTTTTCAAGGCTGGGCAACTAGGTTTTAGTTGTTTTCATGGCTGTTTTGAGACTGCAATATGTTGTCCTCAATTTTGCACTCACAAAATTGAACAACCCTACGCAATTCCCAAATGATTGGTAGGATTTTTCTCTAAGTTGGTCAGTGTTCTGGAGGAGGTTTATTCAACGGAATCAGTCATCCCTTGATTCTCGTTTGCTTTCATTTCTTTCAGGCATCTAGTCTTTTGTTTTTGTTTTTGTTTTCCTTGCTTTTGCGTTTTGTTTTTCATTTCATTATTGTCATAGTTTTGTAGTCTTCGCAATCCCGCTCGTTTCAAGCTCTCTTAGGCGTCGTTTGGGTTACTCAAACTCAAGTTATAGGCTTTTCAAAATCTTGCCAGTGGGGTTTTTTGAGCAGACTGCACGTCTTTGGGAAATCTATCTAAAAGGTGGACTTTTTCTTGTCAATTGCATAGATTGAAAGTTTGTTTTATATGCAAAATGGATCTTAAAATCCATTTTAAAATTTCACATCATTCCGTGAGGTTTTGATTAGTATTTTTAATAGCAGTGGGCTTTTCAATCGTATCTGCATATCAAGCTATTAAAATTTAAAGTTGCGTATAAGAAATTATGTTCTTTTCCTCATTTAGTGGACTTTTAAATGGCATCTGCATCTTCAATTCAAATGTGCATATGTTATTAAAAGTCTTGCTTTTCAGTTGGCAAGATAGAAAAGTGAGCTTTTTAAACAAGATCACATTCATTTTTAAGTTATTTAGTTTTTAACTTAAGTGAATAGTGGGGTTTTTATTTTGAAATGCATATATAAGTGTATGTGTTTTTATTTAAACTCATTAAAAACTCATGTTCCCATCTTATATGCTAATGGTGGCGATTTTTGCTCATATTACATATCTTTTGATATGCTAAAGTCTTTTAAAAAGCACGTGTTTCCTTTAGTGGAAGGCGTTTTTTTAGTATGTTGAAAACGTATGTGATATGATTCTTAAAGCCCATGGCTGTTTCCTTTAGTGCAAGGCATCGTTTTCTTAACCATTTGCATATTATGAGTTATGTAAAAACGAATGACAAGCTTCTCCAAAAACGCCTGGTCGACCTTAAATCACTGGGAGTTGAATTTCGGTGGAGCGACATGTTTTTATCCTCTAAAGACTTACGTTTTCACCATGAAGTAGAGGGTGTCGATTTTTATGTTAATAGCGTATCATTGGCATATAAGAAAACATATGTTAAGTCTTCTAAAAAGCCTGTGGCCTGACTTTAAGTCATGAGGCGTCGAATTTTGAAAGGATAACATATTGCATATGTTTTCGTCCACCAAAAGACCCACGGTTTACTTCCAATATGCAGAGGGCGTGTTTTTCTGATGCTTAGCACATTGCTCATTTAAAAACTCATAACGCAGATTTTAACTTGAAGAGAATGCTAAGTTTTATGACTTATATGTGATAAAGACCCGTGGCTTCATTTCAAGTGAAGAGGGCGTCGTTTTTGGAGGCAAATGCATATCGTTTGAGTGGTCAAAATGTATGCTTTTTCTTATAAAAAAACCCATTTTTTTTTGGGTGAAAGTGAATATGTTTTGGGTTGCATATCGAATCCTTATTCAAAAGCGTTTGTAACTCCATGGGAAGCGGCGTTTTCTTTCCATAGGCCGTGGTGGATTTTTGTGATCGACTTGCATAAAAACCGTAAGTTCTTCATCCACTAAGAGCTGCGTTTTGGGAGAAGAAGTCCGCCTAGGGCATAGAAGAAGCAAAACTGTTTTACATTTGCAAGAAATCTGCCATCAATCTCTGCGTTTTCACTCCTATCTCCGAGGGATTTGGTAAGTCTTTATTGTTTTCTCCTCTTTTCTTTCAATTTCGAAATGCATTCTTTCTATGCATTGTTTTGAAAATGAGATTATTTAGGGCACGTTTTTGGTTGAAAACTTCTTCCTCTTACTTGCTGATTTTATGCAATTTCTAGTTGCATGATGGACATTTGTCTCTTCCCAACTATGACTCATATAATTTGCATTCATTCTTTACAAGAATTTGTCAAATTTGTGGGCTATATATCTCTGCTGTTTTTCTCTAAGAAGCAAATTCGAAATTCCTCATTTCATTTCGAGAATTTTTCTTTTTTCTTGAGAACAAGAGTTTTGTGGTTTTTCCCCTTTGCATTCAAAGAAAGGTATATTTTCTTATTTCTCTTTCTTTGTTGCATTTCATTTTTGTTTGTGTATATGCTCTGTCATTTCTACTTCTCTCTTATTTCTCTAAGTTGCATATGAGAATGCAATTTATTCTCATATGCAGTCGGGATTAAAAACCCCGTTCTCATGATGATTTTCCCCAAAATGCATAGAAGATGCAAGGTGCTGTCCTACATGCAGTTGGTCCATAAAAACCCACCTTTTCATACTCTCATTTGAAAAAGAAAGATGTGAAGTGCCCAATATGCCATCATGTTTAAAAAACCCACTTTTTGGTCCAATATGCAGTCTTGTGCAAAAATTCCAGCATGCTCAAAGTTGAAGATATTTTCTTCACCATTTTTGTCTCATTCCCCAAATTGTGCATATGCATCAGAAAACTCCACATGAACCTACTTTTCCATCTTCTTAAGAGGCTGCCCTCTTCTTTTAGTTTTGCATCTGAAAATGGATTTTTCTTCTATCAATGACGAAGTACTTGTTTTCTAGAACTTTCATGTCATAGTTACCGCAGCTGCGATTCTTGTCATGTCTGAAAGAAGATCTGCATCTCCTAAGAACAAAGGAAAGAAAAAGATGAAGTATCAGTACGACAAGTAGCAGAATTCCATCACACCTTCTCAAATTACATCATATGTAGAGGAAATTCGAGACATAGAGATTGGTCATCTGGACATAGAGGAGTTCTTGAGAAGAGTAGACACATCCACCAAGGACGAGATGGTTAGTAGCCGAGAGAGTTACATACACCACGTTTCTACTTTCCCTACAACAACTCTGGAACCTGAGTTCATCATTCCCTGTGCCAAACACTTTGATCCTGTTTCTAGAACAATCAAAGATTAGGACGGGAAAGTAGTGATCAACTTGGATCCGGACACTATTGATCGAGTTTTTAGAGTTCCTCCAACTCCTGTTGTAATGGACATGACAGTTGAAAAGGCTCTCAACAGCTGGGAAAATGGAAAATCAGCTTGCATGAGGTATATCAGTGAACACTGGCTAATCACCAAAAGGCCCAATTTTGAGGTGGCCAAAGGGAATGCATAGATCCGATTTCAAGGAAGAAATTCATGATCTCATAACCTTGTTAAGTAGAGTTAGAGGACTTAAAGAGTCAAGTCTTTTTGAGCCTTGGATGTACAAGTACTTCTCTTTGATTCTAAAGTCAAGGCAGAGGCTTTTCTGGGGTGAGCTCATAAGTGACTCTCTTTGTGAGCAGTTAGCACAAGTTACAATGACGGGTACTTTCTACATGAATTTGTACCTAGTTTATATTGCTGCTGCCCTAGGATCCTTTTCAGGACTCACTACAAGAGGAGAAAGGTCACAAGTACCTGTTTGGGTCTATTTTGATCAACTTCCACAGAGATCGAGCTGTATTCATTACAAAAGGTTGCAGGATGCTTTCTTTGGGCACTGCAGGTGCTTGTTTGATAAAGAACTTCCGAAAAAGAGGGTTCTGATAAAGCCTGGAATAAAGTCAGTGAGTATGGGTGCCTTTTTCTCTAGTTCCCAAACTTCACCTATATGAGAGGGGTATTTCAGAGAAGAGCCATATACCTTACCTAGGTATCCAATTGATAAAATCATCTTAATGGAGTTGGCTCGACAGCTCATGGCTGTACAAGCATACCAATCCAGTTTGCATAGACCGGGAGTTGGCATCTCTTCATGGAATCCCTTGAAGATTGGTGGATACTCGATTGACACAGTGCCAAAGGCTAAGTATATGGAGTTTGAACTCTAGGAGGTTAATTTGAAGAAGTTTATGGCCTGAAGTTCTTTTGACTGGAGGGGCGTGCATAATAAAATTAGAAGGCAGTTCATTCATATTTATCGCCTTGAAGATATTTGGATCGATCTTTGTATCGAGGTTGACATTGCAAAAATGGATTACTGCCGTCTTACCATGAAGCAGATTGTGGACTTCAACCTTGCAGAGATTCCTGATGGTGTCAAAGATGATGGTGATATTTTGGATCCGGAATATAGGAAGCATCATATTAAGAACTTGCCTATTCCACCTCCATGCTGGTCAGTGAAAGAAAGTATGTCCATTTGGGACAAATTTCAGAGTGTCTTAGCCAATACAAATATTTGGTTGAAAAAGAGGGGCATGAGAAGTATTAAAATCAAGTCGGGAAAAGATTTTGATCTTGCTGGTCCGATAGGTTTGAAATCAGAGGTTCAAGGTAAAGGAAAAGGAGAAGCCTCAACATCAGAGGTTAAAACTATTCAGAAGCTCGCCATCAAGGGAGGAAAACTCATGATTAAGGCTCCTACACCCAGTGCTATTTCCAAGGCAAAGGGACTTGAAATAATCCGAATCTTGGATAGTGAAGAAGAATTACAGGATTCAGTTACCTTTGAGTTGCCACGAACTCAGAAGGTGGAGGAAATCCAGTCCATGCTTGAATCGGCACTGGAGATGGAGGAACCTCCTATGTCGCCACTCGACACGGATGTTGCTTCCTTCATAATGCATTTGCCTTCCACACACTCAACAACCATTGTGCCAACTACACCCATCTCCTCCGCTGCCCCAACACAGAAAGAAGATTTGTCACATGTCTTTGATGAATCATCTGAGGATTTGCCCAAGTTGGATATGCTCATGGGAAATAACAATCTGACATCTGCACAAATCGAAGTGTTCATGGGAAAGGAAGTTCAGGAAGATTCATTCGCAACCATAGCACGAGAAGAGGCACTCATCACAACTGCCCCTACTGCTCCTCAAACAGAGCCAGTGACCACCATGGTAACGACTGATGGTTCTTCCTCTTTCACTTTACCTTCTTGGTTAGGTGCTATCACTCAAAAGAGGAAGAAGTTGGAGACGCCTCCAGAAGAGTTTGATCTTGCCCCAAAGAGCAAAACTCAACCTGTAAAGAACAAGAAAGCTAAAGTGATCTCAAAGGTCATCGTTGATGATCAAAACGTTAAGTATGTTGAAGTGGTTGAACCACTTTCAAGTAAGCCAATTGATGAACTTGAGACCACAGATTACAAGGTCACTAGGGTGGAGCTTGGTAAATAGTCATTTGCAAGTTGTCAATTGGATGCTCATGATGCACTGGATCAATATACAAAGAGAACTGATAAGCTTTGGTAGAAGAAACACCTGCTGAAGGAAGAGAATATCCATCTTTGAGAGGCTCTTGAAAGGGTTTCTTCTTCTCAACATGCAAATTTATATTCAGAAGATACACAACAACACATTGAGCGGCTAGAGAGGAAGACCAAGGTGATAGATGACTGGGGCAGCCAATTGGAAAATCAGGGAATATCGGTCATCAGGGATGCATACCGCATATTCAGGAATGTCAAGAAAACTACTGATCGGCTGCAAGAGTTGGTTGAATCCTTCAATCAACAATTAAAAACTCTAAGTGAAGACTTAAATGTATGGGAAAGAATGGCAGAAGTCGATCTTGATTTCCTATGCACTTATGAGATAGTCTCTTCAGAAGAGATGTATTTTGAATTCCTAGTGTTGAGAAATAGCTTCATTCGGATTAAAACATAAAAGTAAATATACATATATATATGTTAGGGTGAAAATTATATATATATATATATAATATTCCAAATTTGATAACATATATATCAGTACGTAATTGAACTTGTTAATATATCGAACGATCTGATTCAAAGACTGACATTACTATCGGGTGACCCGATACTTATCCACGATATGTTAATGGTAATGATCGGTATCATTGATTGTTAGCATGGTCAGTAATTAATGGTATGTCTACGTAGGGACATGACCCTACGTGGCATAAGCCACGTACGGTCATGTCTCTACGTAGACATGACCTTTCAACATATCACTTATATATAAATCATCGTATACTTGCTGTGGAAAACATCAATAACAGTGTGAATGTAATTACCACAGGAAGCATACGATTCTAACAATCTCTGCAATATTAATACTTGATGATCTCTTTGAATATTAGTCTGAGATAAATTCTATAAACAACATCAATAAAGATTATTAAATTTCTCTATTTAAGATCTGTATTCCTTAACATGGTATTAGAGCAAAGCCTGGGAGTTGATAGTTGAGGAAAAATTGATTTGAAGACATCTTATCTTATTATAGTCGATATCAAAGGCAGATCACTATACAACGACCATAATCACAGGACACATATCATTGGTGATATTGATATCGACCACAAAAAAAATATTATTATCATGATTAATATCGACTACAAAAGACATTATAATTATCGTGGACAATAAATATCGACTGCTGAAGATAGTATAGTTATTGTGGTTAATATCACAGTTTTGAAGTCGCAGTCTACATATTAGATCGAAGAGGACATATAGTACCATAGTCACAGTTTATACATAAAGTCGCAATCTTATATTATTGCAAAGAATAACTAAGATAGATATATTGATCTTGACAGAATGTAATCTGACATTGTAACATTATTGATAATTAAATTAAGAGATTCTTTGTTGGGTTTTTCACCTTCAAGGGGATCATCACCAATAGGAAAGATTCTGGCTATTGGGCAAGGACCAAATGGGGGCACGGTGAGGAACGACAGAGGCGTAGAGATTACTCAACGACATTATTCTAGGTCTACGTCATCTGCAAGTTGACAAGTAGCGATTGATGATTAATTAATAAATACTATACCTGCGATCTTGGTCAACCATATCAAGGTTAACAGAGACTCACATTGGAGCTGTGAGGATATTGGTAACTCATTAGTATATCGAATGCACTCAACAAACATTACATTCTCTTCAATCCTACACCTATCTCTGATAGGCAAAAACACTGGTGCTACTTATAATCATGGTTGATCCTTGTCACATTTGCATTGGCGATCATCATGGATAGCGATATTAGTTTGTCTAGTTTCATTTACTATGTGATTGATGAGATTTACAGAACACCGGTGATATATATATATTCTGAATTTGGCAATACTATTCTGTGATCTGGGGACTGCAATTATTATCTAAAATTGGATGAAACTTATAGTGTTATCAACGGTGAAATATAGTTGCCAAGTTCTGGCGTCAACAAATATGTGTATATATTGAAATCTTCATAAAGTCTATTGGGAGTCAAGTATTGAAGGATATGAGGAAAGATTGCAGTCCTTACGATATCAAAGAAGCATCCAAGAGTATGGATTCATTGAAGGGGAATTATGATGAGAGTTGAATCATGCGTGATATTTTCTATTTGGGCTCACCTTACAAAAAGAAATATTTGAAATTCATAAAAGATAAGTATTTCATGTTTTATTAATGCACATGAATTTTTGAGTTTGTAATTCATGCTATAATATTGTTTAGTAAAATCTTGTATGCTTCTAGCATTGGTATTTCCATTCAAGATAGTCTAGCTTATGAGCTATTTGTAATCTCCCCTTGACATATCTTCAGGACAGAAGCACAAGAAATTACATTCAAGGTAGAAAGAACTTGATGTTTCTTAGAGGGAGTCTGACATTTCAAAAGAGGTCAAGAGGTTGATACATGAACTTGAGCTTAAGAGGGAGTAGAGAGGATATGGTTTAGTCAATTTATGATAATCTCAGTCGTATTGATTCAAAGGGAGTAGACCATATCGAGATGGATTCTCCAGTGATCAAGAAAATATAGAGTGCTATTACATTTGCATTGATCCTAAAAATTAATATAAAAGAATCAAATGAAGTATTATTGAAATTCAAGAATTTAAAGCATTAGTGAAAAATCAAATTGGGAAGAAGATAAAGACTTTAAGATTAGATAATGGGGGTGAATATATCTCTGAAAACTTTAAAGAATTTTGCATTTCTGTTGGGATTAAGAGGGAGTGTACAGATTCTTATAATCCTCAACAAAATGGAGTTGCAAAAAGGAAAAACAAAACCATCATTGAAGCCGCCAAAGCCATGATGCATGATCAAAACATACATATCTCATTCTGGGCTGAAGCATCAAATACAACTATGTACATCCAAAATAGATGTCCTCAAAACATACATATCTCATTCTAGGCTGAAGCATCAAATACAACTATGTACATCCAAAATAGATGTCCTCATTCAATTTTAAGAGAGTATAACACCTGAAGAAGCCTTTACAGGGAATAAACCAGACTTAAGCCATCTAAGAATCTTTTGGTGTCCCATATACATTCATGTTCCCAAAGAAAAGAGGACCAAACTAGAACCGTCCGGGAAGAAAAGTATATTTGTTGGCTATAGTGAAACCACTAAAGGATAACAGAGTCTATATTCCAGGACAAAGATCTATTGAAATCAGTAGAGATGTATAATTCGAAGAAAACGCTGCTTATAAAGATGCAGAAGATGATTCAATCACAAAATTAGATGAAGATTACACAATTGAGAATCAGAGGGAGAATATCATAGAAGATCATGAACCTCCATCATCTAACCTTGAGAATATTGAAGTTCCTAACAACAAGAAAATACCACTATGGGCAAGTTCGATGATTGAGACTATGTGAACAGAGTATCCTTCCGTAACAAAGGGAATCTGACACTTCATCAAAGGCAATCTTGGATGAGGAGGTCAAAAGATTGATATTAGATTTAGAGGGAGTCTGACACTTCAGAGGAAACTTTGGACGAGGAGCTCAAAAGATTGATATCAGATTTAAAGGGAGTCTGACAGTTTATCTTAAGCAATCTTGGATGAAAAAGATCAACAGATTGATATCTTCTCAATGAGTTCTCTGTGAGAGAAGTTCCAGGTGAAATCCCTTGTTTCCACCCTCTGCGCTAAGGCATGGTGGATGTCATATGCGTGACTCCATGTTTTTTAATGGGCCTTCCCCTGTGTAAATCATGAGGAAGTGACGACTTCCAAATGATTATCACTTGTATTTGTGTGTTATGAAAGGTGACGATCTTTCATATGTGTGTAAGGTTGCTATTGTGAGGTGACGACTTTAACAATAGCTTGACCTGTTATCATGATAGATTACTCTAGCTAGTTGTCTAAGAATTTGCCAAAATTCATGATAACAAATGTATCAAGATTGACTACATTTAGTTGCTGTCCTGGAATGTGTCGGATATTTTGATACTGAATTTGTTGCGGTTATCACTAAATCTAGTTCCAAATTGAGTCGGGGATTGTGATAACACTCTTATCAAGATTGACTACATTAAGTTGCTGTCCCGGAATGTGCCAGATATCTTGATACTAAATTTGTTATCACTAAGTGTTGTCCCGAATTGTGTCGGAGTTTGTGATAACAATCATATCATGATTGACTCCATTAAGTTGTTGTCCCAGACTGTGCCGGATATCATGATATTGAGATAATTCTTGACTTATTATTATGACAGACTTCATTGAATTGTTGTTCTGAAATGTGTCGGAGGTCATGATGATTCGTATGTCAAGATGGACTATGTATGTCCGAATTTATACCTGTCATATTGGAGACTTCATTATCATCCTAGGATCAAGGTTGTTATCTGATAGACTTCATTTAGTTGTTGTCCCGAAGTGTCGGAGATCAGATAACTTTCATTTCTCTGAAATGTAAATCATGTGTAATTAATTCAAAGTGATGTTGTTCAAATCCTCTTTTGCTAAGAGGGAGTGTTGAGAAATAGCTTCATTTGGATTAAAACATACAAGTAAATATACATATATATATGTTAGGGTGAAAATTATATATATATATAATATTCCAAATTTGATAACATACATATCAGTACGTAATTGAACTTGTTAATATATCAAATGATCTGATTGAAAGACTGACATTACTATCGGGTGACCCGATATTTATCCACGATATGTTAATGGTATTGATCGGTATCACCGATAGTTAGCATGATCAGTGATTAATGGTATGTCTATGTAGGGACAAGACCCTACGTGGCATAAGCCACGTACGGTCATGTCTCTATGTAGACATGATCTTTCAACATATCACTTATATATAAATCGTCGTATACGTGCTGTGGAAAAACATCAATAACAGTGTGAATGTAATTACCACAAGAAGCATACGATTCTAACAATCTCTGCAATATTAATACTTGATGATCTCTGTGAATATTAGTCTGAGATAAATTCTGTAAACAACATCAATAAAGATTCTTAAATTTCTCTATTTAAGATCTGAATTCCTTAACACCTAGATCAGATGGTGAACAAGGAACAAGTCCTAAAGAACTTGATAACGAAAGTTCATAAGGCTATACGGGAATGCGCCAAGCATAAAGAGATCGTTGTCAAAACCTTTGAGGCCACGTCTGGCAGATGATGGAGAGCTGATTTCAGAAGATCAGGTCATATCAGGGTTTGCACAAGTTATTCATCAAGAACTGGAGATTGATACCTTCAGTTGTAGTTCCATGGATAAATTGGCAAACTTCAGAGTTGTATTGAATCAACTACAGAAGAACCTAGGCGGGTACAATGGTGTGATTTCAAAAGCGGCAAGTGTTGCACATAAGACTGTGAACATTGCTCGACACACAAGTGCACCAGATCCGGCTATCGTGCACAAGTCCCTTTGTCAATTTGAGACTTGTATCAATTTTCTTTAAAAAGTGTTGTTAGGACACTTAGTTTTGTAAACGTGTAGAATCTTTGACAGATTACACGATAATATGTAAAGTAGTCTCATGTAATCATGCTGCAAGTACATTAGGTCCTGCAACATTGAATAAGTCAAAGTTAGTTAGTTGTAGATAAGCTTTGAATAGGTCAAAGTTAGTTAAGGATAAGGATTGAATAAATCAAAGTGGTTAAGGGTTTCCCCTTTCTTCTCCACTTTCCTCTCACCTCTTTTCCTATATAAAGGAGGGAGCTCATTGTTAATATTCATCTTTTGTGTGTGCAAGTAAACTATAGGCAAAACTCTAATATTTTGAAGACTTTGTGTTTCATTGTAAGAGAGTTGAGCATCTGAATAAAAATAATAAAGATTGAGAAACTTGGAGTTGTCTTGACAATTGATGAATGTTTTCTTATGTTGCATTTGTTAATCCATGATTCAGATTGAATAGTTAACTTTATCTCATTGGAGCATCTTTAATCCAAGTTCTCTGAAGACTTGTGCTTCAGAAGATCGGGGTTACTATAGAGAGTAGTGGCTGTAACATTCTAAAGCTGAAGACTTTTTGGCTTCAGTGTTGGAATTTTAGATTAATTAGAGGATGTTCAAGGGAAAACTTTGAGCTTTCTTGAACATCTGAAACTAGAGTACTTATTTGAAGTGAGGACAAGAGACTTTGAGCTCTTGTATCATTTCATCTTTAGAAAAAATTGAGTGCTGTCCCAAACGATTGTTCTTAAGTCAATCTTTGAGCCACCGGCATTACTGTAGCAAGGGGAACTGTGTGTTACAGTTCAGTTTTACTTGAAGCCACCTGCGGTAAGAAGGGAGCCTTCCCTATTGCTGAGAGGAGAGAGTAATCTCACATACTGCTGCCTAAAGGATACATTTTGCCAAGTTGTAGTCTTAGTGACTTGCAAAATATTTAGCCAACACAATAACTACAAGGTGAGATTGTACAGTTCTAGGTAAGGCTGAAAGTCTGACATGTCTATTTCTTGACTTTGCCTAGTGGTTGAAAGCTATTTGGTGTTTGCTCGGTTGGTTTCAAGGTACAGTGTGCCTTTAGGAGGTGTCTAATGCATGATTTGGGGTGGATTTGAAGACTTTTCATGGCTACCTTAACCCGTGCTTCCAGATGTCCAGACCTGCATGTAAGAATCTGTAAGATCCCCTATGAGAATCTTGCCCAAATGGGCACTCCTCTGCTGAACATCTCAATGAATCAGTATTCAGACTTTTCGTCAAACATATCAAGTGCAAGCTTATTGAGAGCTTCAGACTGAATATTTTGGTTTAGTTATAATATTGCAGCATTCAATCATAACAAAATGCAGAAAATGTTATAGCAAACATTCCTTTGAAACGGACAATTCTTCAAACGCTTGACACATCACAAGTGAATTCCATTGTTGTGAACTTGTCAATAAAAGTTTGCTGCTACAGTCTTAGTAGATGAACCATGACAATAGATATATCACGTTTTCATACATCCATTTGCTTTCACAAACATTCAATAGCTGAAATGTTCCTGACAGAGATAAATATTAAATCAGAGATCTAAGTTGTGCACCTGAATAGACTCAACATGTTCGGTGGGATGATAGAATAATAAAGATTGAAGCTTTTTTGTTCTTTCAAACAGCCAACACCAGTAAACTGTGCAAATCTTATACTGCAAGCTATCTCTAGTAGTGACGTGATTCAGTGTGAAGAGGACCAGTTGAATCAACTCGTTATTAGGATGACCTTGCAAAATTAGCAGAACATAAACTGTCCCAGAAATGATGAATCAACCCGTAAACAGGAGGGAAAGATTCTTTGCTAAAATCCGCGACTTAACTCTTGAGAACATTGTCAATAAAATGGACGACACTCATGTCAGCCTATTTACATGTGCTTTGAGGAATAAATGGCCTCCCATTATAACCAGTGATGATTTCCTCAGGCAACAATTACTAGGTATGAATTAGAGAAGACCCTTATTACTGAAACTCATACAGGCTCTGAATAATTATGGAAGCTCCTTCTCAGACACCAATGGTCGTCTCTAATCTCCTGCACCACGATGAGAAACCAAGTGGCTCAATTATCAGTCAGTTTTAAATTAATTACCATATGGAAGAAATCCGCGACAATCTCTGAATAGTTCTCGGCAAATATTAATATGATATCTAAAGGATTCACACCAAATATTAAATGCCCAACTTTAAGGTTTTGATCTTACATTGAAGGTATTCACAGCCAAATATTAGACTGAATATTGAATTAGTTTCCTTTCATTATTTGCAAATAATAATAAAAGCATACTAATTTCCTTATGGAAATGCTTAGAAAATATACACTTTCTCATGGCAAGACAAATTTATCTCACAACTTATATAAATCAATCGTTTTGAGTCGTCCCACAATAAAATAATTGGGACCCACTTAAAATTTCATAAAACAAAATAAAATATGTTCACAAATATTATCTGGCTAGCAAACTTCAGTTGGTCTTTCACAATTTCATAGACAAACTTAAGTTGGTCTTTCACAATTTCAGAATGCTAAAACAATGAAGAATCTCCGTTTTCCTATACCAATACCAGCAAACCTTGGTTTCTACTTCTCCATGAGAAGAGCACAAGCACAAACTTCAAAGTCTTCAATTATCAAAATGAGTGGATGCCTTCTCTTTTCTTTTCAAAAGCCTTATATATTTTTCCTCAAGAGGTCGATTTCCTTCATTTACACTTTAAATCATTTAAAATGATATAAATTCTTTTCTTTTCAACTTCATTGAATGCTTTAATAAATGGCCCCTAAAAAATAATGTTTTTAATAATCATTTTAAAACATACTTTATATTTTCTTTTTGACTTTATAAAGTGCATCAATAAATGGGCCTTAAATATTAAAATCATTAATTGCACTTTAAGTCACTTAAATGAAGGGTCATGGCCCCATTGGATATAAAGTCTACAAAACTTTATATTATGATTTTATTAAATTTTATTATCATTAAAATGATTTTAATGATAATAACTCCGTAAATACTCATCAACTGGCCAAACCAACCGAACTAGGAGATTGACACTCCAAACCCATCACGTCCAAGTGCCTTACTATTGTTGGTTTTATTGTAGCTGTGGTTGGAATCCAAAGGCCGACATAGACATCACAAATGTTGTGATTATATTTGTATTATTATTGTGAGATAATATAATTATATTATTATGTGATAATACAATTATATTATATATATATATATTTTTGGTCAGTAATAGTTGTGTATTTTGTTATATAAAAAGAGATCACATTTTATCCTTCCCCAGTATTTCAAACTTGTCGAGAAATTCATACCTACAGGAGTCTTTGCTCCTTTACATTTGTATCTATACTATTCAACACTATCTCCTCTATGTGCTATATCTTCAAACACTACAGCCTAATCTATGCATTTAAATATTACAATAATAAGGCTCGCGGCCAACAAAAACTTAATGCTTTTCAAAAGCGGGAATTAATTCTTGCTTCCCAAATTGCGCTCGGCTCCTTCATGCTGCGTCTTCATTCTTTCTTTTCGTGGCCATGGCTAGCCTCATTTGCCTCGCTTCTTCTTACCCCTTGAGCCCTTAACCGGCTATGTTTCTTCATGAAATCATTTTCAAAATTTCCAAAAAGATACCCATTTATCTTTCAAAATTTGGGTTTACCTTCGGTTTTGCTACGCAAATTTCCTCCCTTTGTGCCCAATTTGAGAGCGCTTTTTCCTTGGCACATTCACAGCCAGCTGCAGCATCATTTCCTCCTTTATTTTCATCCAGCCCACTTTTGCCCTTTTGATCATCAAGGGTTTATCTGCTTTCGGGTGCCACCTGAGAAAAGGGATTAAACCATAATGGCACGCGTCATCATCCTCCGCAAAACATTCGGAGATATCCTGTCCAATGCCTGGAATTGACCATTCAAGCACCGAATCAAACTCTCCTAACAGATCCTCTTCGAACAACTCTCTTGTAATCCGGTCTACTTCGTCTGTCTGCTTGCCAATCTCAAGCCCCCATGCTATAATAATAGCAACCACATCCAGGTTAGTTCGGCGTTTAATCCTTCGCTCCTGGAATTGTTCTCCAATGACTTCAATCACTGCCTCCACCATCTTGACAGACTTGATTTTCACCAAGCCCTTAACCCGTTCGAAACTTGCAGGACCTTTAAAGGCCTTCATCTGTTTATCAGAATCCACACAGAATGTTGCCTCCATTTTTTCTCTTTATCAACTCTCGCTTCTTTTGCTAACTTGCAGAGGATAATAGTCGGCTTTAGCTTTGTGTGCATTTGTCTTGCCTAACACGCCATTTAAGCATGATGGCCTCGCACGCTTATTAATGACTGTAAGACTGTCAGTCATTAACTACAATGAATATTTGTCCTTCGACTTCCTCATTTTGCAAGTTCCCATAAGCGACTGCCGTCGCCCCTGTCCTTTCCAATACGCCACTTACCCTTTTTTTGATATGATTAAAAGCTATGTCTACATTCGGTCATGATGTGATTGCGCCCCTATTAAATTTGAAAGATTATCAATGTCAAAAATATTTTGATTAAAGTCCTCAAATATAATAGTGTTAGCATTATCAAATTAGTAGCCCAATTTGCTACTTTGTCGGCCTCTACATTACCCTCTCGTAATGTATGACTAATAAGGAATTCCTTCATAGTGTGAAGAAGGGTTACTACCTCCCGAATTATACAGTTTATAGACCAAGTCTGAGAGTGTCCTTTCTTTATAGCTTCTATGATGATCTGAGAGTCGCCTTCTAAATGTAGTCTTTCCACCCCCAATCTTTTCCCTAGCTTAACCGCCAATAGGGCAGCCTGTGCCTCTGCTATATTGTTCGTTCCAGTTCCTATCTTTTGAGCTGCCAATGCTAACATATCTCCATCACTATTTCTTGCTAGAGCACCCACTCCAGATATCCCCGGGTTCCCTTTTGAAGATCCATCAAAGTTAATTTTTATCCACCCTATATCTGGTGGAAGCCATTTTACATCTTTCGTACTCAATTTTATGGTTCCTCCATGACTACCATCATTCTTATATCTGACTTTAATTCCTGGCCATTGTTTGTGTATGTATTTGTCCCAAGATGAGAAGATTGTATTAGTATATAGCTTACTTATGACTGAGCTCATAACTTCCTGTATTGAAGCATTTATTCTGCATTTAATTCTTTCTAGTGGTTCAGACACATTCTTAAAAATTCTCCTGTTTCGTTCCTTCCATAGCTCCCATATTATTATCGAGAGGCATACTGTCCAAATTTTTGAGAAAGTTGATTTCCTGTGATCCCCCCACCACCATTTAAATATATCCACAAGTGATTTCGGCATCGGCCCTACAAAATTTAATTTTGTTCTTACCATTTCCCAACATTGTTGAGCAAATTCACAATGCATGAAGAGGTGATCTGTATCTTCAATAGCATTATTGCATAATGTGCACATAGATGGGCCTATAAAACCATACTTTTTCCTCCTTTCCCCTGTTAATACCCTACCTTGAATAGCTATCCAGGCAAAAGCTCCCACTTTTTGCAAGCAATCCTTATCCCAACATAATCTATAAGGCCACTCATTTGCAGTTTCTTCATTTAGTAATATGTTATAACCCAATTTAGCTAAATAATTCCCACTTTTGACTGCACACCAAATTACAGCATCTTTTATCTCTGTTAACTGAATTGGTCGATTGTTTAGAATATCTTTTAGATCCCTGCAACTGCTCTCATTCATGCCTGTTATATTGATCTCCTTCCACTTCCATTGTGGTCCCAAAGGGCCTTGAAACTGTTCCATGTAGTCCCGGACTTTATCCCCCCATATATTTTTTGTGCTTGCCACCAATTCCTGAGAATTGTTAATATTTGCCAACGCTCTATTGCCATTCCAAGAGTCCTCCCAAAATGCAGCATTCCTTCCATCACCAACTTGCCATGATATGTGATCACAAATTAGTGGCCTACATTCCAGAATAAAATTCCAAATTGCAGATCCTCTGATGGGGTTCTGAACAGTAAGAATCCTATTATCCTCCATATTGTCCAAGTATTTTGCCTTAAGGATTCTAACCCACAGCTGTGATGGTTTTGTATACATTTCCCATACAAGTTTAGCTCCTAAAGCTTTATTAATTAACTGCCACCTTCTTAATCCAGCTCCCCCATTTTTTCGGGTTTTACATATTGTGTCCCAAGCCACTAATGGTATTTTCTCCTCCTCCTATCCACCATTCCAGAAATTTTTTCTCATCCTTTGTTCAATATATTTTAAAACTTTAATGGAGATCTTTAAACACCTCATTGAGAATATCGGGATTGCTGAAATCATTGACTGTAACATCAAAATGCGGCCTGCGTAGTTTAGCCATTTTCCTTTTCAACTGTCCAAATGTTTAACACAACTATCTACCAAATCCTTCCATAAATTTGCCTTGGAGGCCCCTACAAAGAGTGGAATTCCTAAATATTTATTTAGGAGAACACCTGCCTTCATTCCTAATAATCTAAGCACATGTTGCTAAATAGGGATAGATGTATTGAAGAAGAACACTTCAGATTTGTCCCAATTAATAAATTGTCCTGAAGCTACACTGTATGTATCTAAAGTGGCCTTTATTACCCTGGCCTCCCTTGCAGAAGCTTCCCCCATGAGGTATGTATCATCTACAAATTGTGAGTAACTGGATCCAACCCTCTAGCTATCTTAATCCCTTTCCAATCACCCCGACCGCCAATTTGTTTGATGGCTCTGCCTAAAACTTCAGCAAGAATAATAAAAAGGAATGGTGATAGGGGGTCACCTTGCCTTATTCCAATAGTGGTGTCAAAAAAATCTTGGGGACTGCCATTTATAAGTATTGAGAGGCGTGGAGTAGATATACAACTTAACACCCAGCCACACCATCTAGCTTCAAACCCAAATTTACGCAGCACCTTTATTAAGAAAGCCCTATTCACATTATCATAAGCTTTTTGGATATCAAGTTTGATCATCATACCTGAGTTTTTCCCCAATTTGGTAGAGTGTATTGCCTCATGCACAACTATAATTCCCTCATAAATTGACCTTCCTGGAGCAAATCCGCTTTGTTCTTCTGATATTAGTGAGGGCAACACTAATTTCAAACGGTTTGCCATTACCTTAGCTATTACCTTATAGATAGTATTACACAAAGCAATCGGTCGAAAGTTAGCAAATGTTTCCTTTTTCCCTTTCTTAGGGACCAGAGTTAGAAAGGTGTTTTTAAAATCCTTGAATATGAAACCACCCCTTCTTGATTCCTCAACCACATCACATAATTCTTTCCCAACAATGTTCCATGCTTTTTGGAAGAACAAAGCTGGAAATCCGTCGGGTCCTGGGGCTTTGTCACTGCCCATGCTGAAAAGAGCCTTCTTCACTTATAGTCTTCATAAGCATGCTGTTCTGCTCATTAGTGACAAGATTTGGTAACACTTCAATGAGGTTGTCATCCACCTCCTCCATTCCTATAGTCTTAGCAAAGATTGCTGAGAAATAGTCTATTGCCACTTTATTGATCAGCTCCCCTTCAACAATAATACCTTGTCCATCCTTTATTGTGAATATCTTATTTAATGATCTTCTGCCCTTAACTGAATTATGAAAGAATTTTGTATTTCTATCCCCTTCTTTCAGCCATAGTTCCTGTGACTTTTGCCTCCAAAAAATTTCTTCTCTATTTAACACTTCATTGTACTTTTGCTTCAATTTTAGTTCTTGATTGTAGAGGTTGCTGTCCATCCCTCCTTGAGCTGTGATTGCATTTAAAGCTGCTAGTTCATTTTCCAAATTGACCTTTTCTTTGAAAATATCTTTAAAAACTACCCTATTCCAGATTTTAAGATTCTCCTTTAGGTATTGAAGTTTTTTGAAGAAAAGAAAGGTACAATTGCCTGATCGTCTCGGGGCATTTATCCACCATTCATTAATCAATGCCATAAATCCTCCCTCTCGAAACCACATTTTTTCAAATCTGAATGGTGCCCTTTCCGGAGTTGCATCTTCCAGGAGCCTTAAGCAAATTGGGAAGTGGTCAGATCCAGTTATTGGTAATATTTCTGCTTGACCCAACCACTTAGTTTTTGCCCAGTTGCTCCCCAGTAGAAATCTATTTAACTTTTCAGCAATATTCGCGAATCCCACCCTTCTATTCGTCCATGTATAAGTTCCATTTTGGAAGCATACATCTTGTAGTTCATTAATGCCCACAAAATCTGCAAATTCATTTTGGCTTTGACTGATCCATCCTTTACCACCTAATTTTTCTGTTGGGGAAAGAATTGCATTGAAATCATCACCCAACAAAAATATATTATCCTTCACTTTATTTGTAATCCCTATTAGGTTTGTCCGTAATTGTAGTTTCTCTGCTTGATTGCATGGGCCATATATATTGAAAGCAAAAAAACTTGTATTCATTTGGAAAGATAAAACCTTTACTAATTGCCAATGTTTTCCCTCCTCAACTATATTGACATTTACACTCGTTTCTTTCCATAGGATTCCCAATCCACTGGAAGCACCATCGGCTTCATTAAAGAATCCACTCCATCTTCCAAATTTTCTTTTAAACTGTAAAATACCCTCACCACTAAGCTTTGTTATATTACATTGATAATATAGTTATTATAATATAATGATAATATAATTATTAATGGGGCCACATGTGAAGAGTGGTAACACTTGGTGAAAAGTCTCCTATCACATATATATGAGATATGTGATCTCATTCTATGAGATAGATTATAAGAATTAAATATAATGGCATATTAGGATGCTCGGGGGAGACAATTGTGAATTGTCTATTGTTGGGAGGGCAATAAGTGTTATTGCCCTTGGTGAAACGGAGATTAAAAATACAACATGGTATCAAAACATGAAGATTCCTGCCTTTGGTGAGGGTTCAAGTAGTGAAATTGCTACGACTGATAAATAATCTATGGGGATACCATGGATCAATGTGTAGATCTGAGACAATTGTGATGCTAGGCGTATGAATGTTCAACCCAATATATTGTCTTCATCTCCTTTGGCGATAATATAATGTTGAGCATAGTTTGTGGGCTCGCTGCGATCTAGTGAATATACATTGCAGATTTGGTGACCAGTGTAAGTGATTGTTGCGACAGGTGGAGTGCCTAATTTGGGAGTCTATTCTTACTCAGCCTATTCTTTGATCTTTATATGTTTCTCTCACAAGCGCATACGTAAATTATTTCTCTTTTGCTTCATGCAGGTAAACCCTTTATAAGGAATTATCTTCAATGATTTTGAAACATGATAGGTTACTTCTATATCAGGTGCATGATTGGTCTTGAAACTTAGCGAAATCTATTTAATGACAACCTCCCATTAACAAACTCCTGAAGACTTGAACATTACTTGCACTTGGAAAAATTATAGATGATAGCTTTAATTATAAACTTCAGACCATATGAAATTTTTCTATGGGTATGACAATTTATGGATATACTATGCTTGTGTTTTAATAATTGTTGTAAATCAGAAGCATGTTCTTTGCATATAATGTTCCACTTCAATAGATCATGGTGTGCTTTTTGTCTTTCATGATCTTTTTATTCATTATTTTTATAAATAATTGTAGTTCTATATCTTTTTGAAGTGATAAATGGAATGTGAGTAATTAGTTGATTAAGTTACTTGTACCATAGCATATTTGCTAAAAAATGCAACATGTTTGGATGAATATTTTTATTCAGTTGCATTGATTGCAATGTATGTAGGTCAAATAAAAGAATTATATTTATTGCAGATTAATGTTACTTTTCATTATATTATATTTTCAACCTTCAGCATCTAATCTGATTATTTTTATATTGTAGCACAGTGATTTGGATGAAGTTGAGCGCACTTCACATATAGAAAACTTTCGACAGATCACTCTAGAGTGGCTGTTGAAGAATGGTGTTGAGGCAAAGGAATATGAAGTAAATCTCAAGGGGCGGAGTTCTTACATGCTTGTCATGACTGATTCATGCCTGCCAATGCATGCACTTGGGGAAGCACCATTTTCTGCTAAAATTCTTATAAATTATGATCTTCCCACTAAAAAGGTAATGTTAAATTTTGGGAAAGATTTTATGGATGAAACGTTTTCCAGAATTTTCTTTTGTTCTTATGAATTTGCTTTATCTATATACTACTGTTTATAACAAAGGGTGTTTATGCTTTTTTAAAATGGGATTCAAGTTCATAATATAGGTATTTACAACCATTAGGATTACTAGTTACAAATGTAATATTGTGATTCTAGCTCATTTATTGGTGAAGAGTAATAAACTTATGTAAACTTTCAAGAATAAACTAATATGCTAGAAAAAGTTGAAATAAGATGAGAATCCCTTGAATGAATGGAAAAACTTCCTACCCTCTCACTTTCTCTCAACAGAATATTCATGCTTTTGTCTGCTGTACTCTTGAGTCCCATTGACCTACTGTGGTCATCCATGGACATATTATGATTTCTTTCTTTCGTAGCAGCCGTTTTCTTCCCACTAAATCTATACGACCCTCCTCCCCCACTTCTTGCTTCTTGTTGTAAGTGATTGAATTTTCATCAATTGAGAAGACCATAGTTTACTCATACCAGCAGCATCCAACACAAACTCATCCTACTTTTGGAGCAGCGGCAATACCTAAATCACTACATTTTAGAAAATAAAAAATCAAATGTCTTTCGGTAGCATGCATCTAGAACCATAGTTTACTAACTTGTAGAGTAATCAGCAAGTCATTGAGTTCTTGTAGGAAATTTGTTTGTATGAGTTTTCTCCATGTTTACTTGTGGGGGTTTGAGTGACAAGATTTAGCACTAAAATTGTGCGAGTACAAGTTTAATGCAAGTCATATGTGGTATGAATGTTGGAAAACATTGAATTCACTTCTTTATAAACCCCCATGCTCATACTTCTTCTTCACACAACAATTGAGAAACCTTGACCAAATTGGAGTGAGTTTATGGCAGACTTGAGGAATCCTAGTTGTTTTTTTTTTCATTTTATTTTATGTAAATTCTTTATTGCATGTTTAATTACGTTTATAAACAAGATTTCCAATTTCACATACAATGGATTTGATTGGTGTGAATCTTATTGGTGATTTATGCTAGCTTTTCTCTATGAAATCTGTTATGGTAAATTGATGTTGTATTAAACAGAGGAGATGAAAGTTCCTTATATTGATTTACAAAGACGATGTTTCTAAAAGAAACAATTGTGAACTAAAGACGAAAATAGAAACTACCTAATAAACTAAAGACTAACTAAGATGACCATTAAAGAAACATTATTACAATATTCTAATACCCTCTCTTAATGGTCATTGTCTAACTACCCTGCAGAAGACTGTACATGTCTTGTGGTCATAAATTCTTAAGAACATTCTGCTGTTGCTGAGACCCTCCCTGGATTTGTAGAATGTCAATGACAAGTGGTCAAAATCCGTCCAGAAAAAATAGAGAAGGCTGCCCCTTTCTTCAGAATGCTTTGCAACAAGAGACAAGAGCCTGCCATTGACTCTGCCACTGACTCTGCCACTGAGACGAGTCTGCCACTAACCAAAACTTCTGACCAGAAATCATCACAAAATGTCCAACCTAATGTTGGATAACAAAGCTGTCCCTCCCTGTAGCAAGAGACGCACAACAAGAACAATTGCCACAATTTTAAGGAAAAATTGGCAAACCCTCCAAATTTTTGCAAAAGAGCACAACACCCCAAAACAGATTGCAAAAAGTCACGATTTTTGAAGAAAAAAGCACCAAACCCAAGATTACAAATCATCGTTTCTTTCGGAAAAAATGGTAAAAACCCACAAAGGAATCCCATGCAACTTTACGAATTACAAAATCCAGGAACAAATTTTGAGGATAAAATAAAAAAATCAAATAGATAGCTGGCACAAAATTTGATACATGGATCATCATACAAAACATCATTTTTAAGAAAAAAATGGTAAAACCTTTCTAGAGAAACCAGAGAGTCCTTGACAGGAGAAAACCTTTAATTTTTGAGGAAAAAATTTTAAACCCAAAATAATATTTTTTTCAAGGGACAATTATTATGTGATGTCCCCTTCTAGTTGACATCAGTTAAAATAGTAGATTGGCTATCACTGACCCTCGTAGGCCAAAGAGGTTGGATAGAGGGTTTCCTTGAGGGATGCAACTTCTTCATTGGTCAGAGTTTTGTAGGATTGGTGTTCGTTTGAGGCCTCGAGGACTCCGTATGCAGTAATTGCTATTTATTGTAAGTTTTGAGATGCTTAGAGAGGGACCCCTGCTATTTTTAGAAATGGGGTATGGTCGTATACAACTTTGTCATGACAGCTCCCAGTTCAAACGACGCTCAACGATATTGTGTATTCATGTAGATATTAATGTTTCTTTGACTTAAATAAACATTAATTATTTAGAGCTTATATAACTTTATAATTTCACTTGATGTTGAGGGTCTATTCATCATTGGAAGGGCCCAGTTGAGTAATTAATTATAAATGCCAAACTTAATGAATTATTAAAAGATTTCCTAAGTTGAAATGAAATAACATTTAAAATGTTAGTTAAAATGTGTTTTGGGGATATCATACTTCTTGAAGGCATTTACAAGTTTGCCAGAGAAATCAAAACTTCATTATCTTTATGCTTTTATTGAAATTTCTTCTCTGGAGCATTTTCCTGGGTTTAGCGTGATTGTTGCAAATGGGTTCTCTATGAGATGCACCAGGGGGATCCCTCGACTTTGCCATATAGATGGGAGATTACACCTTGATAGATGACTTCTATGTTGTAGGTCTTGATGAGATTGATGTAGTGTTGGGTATCCAGTGGTTACAATTTCTTAGCAGGTATATTCAGGATTTTAGGAGGATGGAATTAGAGTTTATGGTTGATGGTAAGAAGGTTGTGCTTAAGGCTCTTTCAGAGGGTGGGCCTGTAGTAATTTCGCCACATAGGTTGTAATCTTCTTTCACTCATCATGATGACAACTTGTTTGAGACCTTACACTTTGGCATTCACGATATAAAGGTTGAGCATGAAGTATAAAAGAAAAAGGTGCTTGTATCAATTGAAAATTCTTCACCAAGGAATGACTGTAATAAAGAAAGTTCATAACAGCAGTGACATAACTCAACTTCTGCAAGATAAGGTGGCTTTTAATCAAGAAGAGAGAAGTGATTTGCATTCCACATGTGAGGGTACATGTGGTGCTAGAATGGGTGTTGATGTTGTGAATGATACACCCCATCAAAAACCAGATTTTGTGTACTTTGGGGCAGCAGATATAGAGCATTGTCAAAGGCTGAATGAAGATTGGTTACATAGAGCTACCCAAGCAAAGATGCTTGTTGTCCAAGCAAGACAACACCTCCAGAGAGTTAACGAAAGACGCAATTAGTTAGATGATACAAGGAAACTGTAGTCTCCCTTTTTCTATAAACTGAGACACTACTTGTAACCTTTACAATTCAAGGAATGCATGAACAATTGCTGATAATTAAGTACTATTGAATGATGCTCAATTCCAAATGCATATGCTCCTATAAATGATAATGATTGCATAACAATCAAATATGTATGTTGTGTCTGATATACAGGTAATTATATGTACAACTGAGTACTGCTGTGTCTGATATACAATTGATAATATGCGAATATGCAGGCCGTCTCTGGTATGACAATAATAATATGCTTTGTGATAAGCCGTGTCTGATATGACGATATTATTATGCTCAGAATGATACTAAAGCCATCTCTGATATGACAATATTAATGTGCTTTACTTGTGATGTTGTCTCTGATTGATCTTTATGTGCTTGCACCGATGGTTGCCGAAGGCAATATGCTTGATAGAGTGACCCTCAAAGGATACAAAATAAAATATATTCTCCAATTCATCCTTCATCAAATGATGCGATCCTCATAATATATGTGCAATATGAGATGAAGAGGTGCGTATGAAGAGACGCCACCCTTAGTACTTTATAATCACTTTGCTAAGGATTGCTAGGAATCAGTTTGTTAACCGATTGTTTACCATAATCACATCCAATGGAGATCGGTTGTTAACCGATTTGTTATAGTAATCAAGCCACGATAAATATTGCTAGAAGTCGATAATAATAATGCAAGTATCATTTAACGTTGGCCATGATAATATTCTTCTTTAGTAATTGTACATATTAGTTGCTGGTGCTTAACATATTAGTGGATTCCTTTTATTACTATACTTAACATTAATGAATGTCCACGATTTAACTGAATAGTCGATTAGATATAATTAATTGTATGCCAAGTGAGTAGTTACTCTCTTTCTACGACAATAATAGCTGAGCATATGCACTTGCTATCTATTGATTCCCCTTGTCTATGTATTTGTGTTTGTTGTGTGATATCCCAACATTATGGAATAAATAAGTTTGGCAAGGAATGAAAATACCTTGTCTTTTGTACATAATCTGCATTTTTTTGTAAAGAATAAACTTATGATGATAGATGGAGCTTGGCAATCACCAAGACATCCATCCACCATGTAGACAACGTGGCTATGATGTTATCTAGAAGTGACCATGGATGATCGCTTGTACACACCACCATAGCACATTGGCTATATGATGGACTAATGGCTTGATGATCGGTTGTGGCAACCATCATCTTGTAATCACCGTCATGATATGCATTGCATTTAGTAGTAAATCTACATGTGCAAATGCCATCATCTTGCATGCATCCATACATGACACCATCATACATACTGCCATATACATATGCATTGCAACCATCACCGTCGTACATGCAAATACATCAGTAATATAATCGTGCCATACATAGAAACATCTAGATTGATGTAATTGTATTCATAACGCAATCATGCCATCTGTAATATCTCGTACAACCTACAACACTTCCTCGAACGGTCAATACCACCACGCATGAACAACACAAATCACCCTCGTACGACCAACACAAGCCCTTCACCATACGACCTTCCTTTCACGATATGCAAACAAGGCACACCTTTGGATGCGGACACGACACACCTCCGAACGTGGACAAGGGACAACTTCAGACATGGACATGACACACTTGCACGCAAGACACACCTTTGGACAAGGGCACGGATACAGACGCAGACGCAAACACGGACGTGGACACAAACACGGACAAAGACATGGATGCAGACAACGACACGGGCACGAGCGCAGATGCGGACACGACCACACGCATGGACACGAAGTTACTTCCAATGAAGGATCTAATTGTAGATAATTCCTCCGTCGATAAGATTATTGGAGATACAGGAATGAATTATAAACACATTATACACCAACAACATTGAATGGCCAAGAACTAGATATTTGCAATTATAATTCCACACGGTAGAGAGAGATCCGACAATGAAGTACAAAGTGAAATATCAGAAATGATATCTCCAATGACAAACTAGGGTGGCTGCTATGCACTGAAACTGCAAATACAGAATAGGGAGGGTCTTGCACCTTCGAAACTGCAATGACGCCAATCTCCAATTGGAATTCGCAAATACAAAGAAAATATCAAAATCACCATGCCTACCTACAATGCCAACATGGCCTTATAAAGGGCTCCGGGAAGTTTCTTGAAGGGTTACAAATAGGCCGACATACTTTATTTATTATTTTATTACTTGGACCCCCTTTTATTAATTAATTAAAGGTCCTTTATAATATTATTTAAATTTTGGGACCACTTAATTAATTTAATTAAGTTGCTTTATTAAAAATTTGGGGACATCACAAATCCTCGCCGCTCAAAGATTGCTTGCCCTCAAGCAATCTGTCATCAAATGGTTTGCCCACTGCGATGCTCTAGGATCCCAAACCAAGCGCGGACACTGATAGCCATATCCACTACAATCTCCATGCCACAACATGATCAGGTGCACACACTTGGATGTAGGCGAGAATAGTAATTCTCCATCAAGCTTCGACTGTTCCACTCGGATATAAACGTTGCCATGCCCGGAGTCATCAGGATCCCACTCAAGCCAATCATTAAACAGGTCGATGCTCAGGTCCCAAGCCTTCATACTATCATGCCAATCAATCTCTTTCAAAAAATGACGGTGTGGAATCTCAAAGATCGGAAGCCACTCACACGAAGAGATGGCAGTCATGCATGCCTCACGCTCAACCAAAGCATAAACTCCATATTCAACCTGTTGGTTCCCAAAATGATTTTACGCTATAAGAAGCCACCAGTACACTCTTCAACAAATTCTATAGAGAAGCCAACTCCGATTATTAAACTTCTAAGAGGACTGGACCAATTGATAGGGATACTGATTCCCTCTACACTTTAGGTTCTGCAAAACAAGGCGGGTAGACCTTTAATGCCCTTGAATACACACACCAAACCCATGATTGGCATTAGTTAAGCAAAAATCTCATATAAGGCTCAACAATAACAAGAAAATACTAAGTAATGACTAATTACTTATTGATTCTCAATTGTTATGGAGCATGAGATAAAATAACTCAACAACAAACATAAAAATGTCATTTATATATAAAGTGGGGTTAGAACCCCATTTTCAAATTTCACATCATTCTGAGAAGTTTTGGATATAGTTAGTTTTGGATATAGTTTTTAATGTTTTATATGTAAAGGTGGGTTTTTCCAGTCCTTTTGCATATTATATCAAAAATATAGTTACATATAAATATATTATCATGAGACACTTTTTAATGCAATGAAGTGGGGTTTTTATTTAACATTGCATGTCATCATAATGCAAATCACTTTTTAAAACTACACTATCAATATATTCTAAGTCCCAAATACATAAAATGGGCTTTTTATTGGTAATTGCATTGAATAAAAATTGTCATTTACATGTAAAATGGATTTAAAACTCCATTTTAAAATTTCACATTGCTTTGATGAGTTTTACATATAGTTTTTAGTGAAGGTGGACTTTTAAAGTCTCTTTACATATTTCTCATTAAAACTATAAGTTACATGTAAAGTTGTATGCATTTGTGGTGTTTTTGATTAAAATTGCATAAACATATGCTTTACATAGAAGCATGTAAGTTGTCTTTAAAATCCCACCTTTAATGTATACAATCCATGAAAGCATGGTGGCGTTTTTTTAGTTTATTACATGTTTTAAAACAAACAAGTCATGTGTATGTTTTACCTTTCAAAAAGTCCGTCATAAGCCTTAAGTGGCAATTTTAAAAGCCTTTGCACATTGTTTATCCATGCGTTTGGCCAAGAAAAAACCCTCCACCCATAGTGGCAATTTTAGAGTGATTTGCATGTCTTTACATCCCCAAAATACATGTGTTTTACTTCTAAAAACCCGTCACTTTGCTGGGCATGCAAGAACACATCCATTATGGCATGTATTTGCACATCTAAAGCCTGTTTTAAGGGCTGAACATCAAAAACGTTGGATTTGGGGCATGCAAATGAAAGTAAAAACCATGTTTTTTGCGTTGGAAGGGCAAAAACGTCATTAAAGTGACTGTATTCTTCATTTTAAGCCCTTTTTTGGGGCTGGAAGGTCAAAAACGGTTCAAGTATTACATGTTTTGGGCTGTCTAAAACATGTTTTTGGCGTTCTCAAGCAAAAACGCCTTTATCAAGGGCTGCATTTTGGATTCCAAAGTCCATTTTAAGCATTTATAAGCAAAAACAGCAGCTAGGGCATCAAATTCGGAGATTTGAAGGAGTCTTGTAGTTGCTATTATCTTGCATTATTCATCTTTATTATGGACATTTGTCAAAAACATCATCTTGATTCATCAAATGCAATTAATTAGTAAGAAAAATTGATTGAACTCTTTGTCTATATAGCTGCGAATTTGTAATTGTTTATTAAATTTGAAAATCATTGGATTCAAGAGGAAGATTGCCAACTTCCCCAATTTTCGTCTTCATCCCACAAGAAGTAAATTTTTATTTTTCTTGTTTTCTTTTTGTGTTTGTTTTTAAGATGCAAGTCTTTCATTTCATTTTCAGATTTGCATGTGTTTTAGTTTTTAAGAGTTGATCCTTCTTTCTTCTTTCTTATTCTCCAAGTTGCATATGCAAGTACTTCATCTTGTTTGCATATGCAGTTGGGATTAAAAACCCCATTCTTGATAATAAGACATTTCAAAAGAGCCAAGTCATTTCCAACATGCAATGCTGACCAAAAAGCTCACTCCACGATCATGTGCCTAAAAAGAATGACTTGTAATGGGACATAAACATCTCACTTATGAGCAAAGAACTAAGTTTTCCAATATGGAAAGCAAATTAAAAAGCCCACCTTCATGCTTTTTATGACTTTCCATAAGTTGCAAATGTTTCCAAAAACACCATCTTTTATGACAAATACTTATTCATGTATATATTCAATCTCCCATACTTATTTTATCAACTCAAAGCTTGTTGTTCGCATACATGTAGTGCCTCCAGAAAACCCCGTTTTTGAGTTTTCCATCATTTAAATAGCTGATTTTTCCCAAAATCCATTGCCTTTCATTGCTCAAAGGTCTTCCACTCATATCTTATACGCACTCTTCCAAATCTGCAATTTTCTATCTTGAAAGACTATGTTATGGCCTTTTGTAGTAACTAAAGAATGACAACATAATGGAGCCATTCAAAGGGAGAGATGAGCGATGAAACGATGAGAGCATAGAAAATTTTCAAGTTTGATTTCAAGCAGGCAATTGGTTGATGCCATCAGTACAAAAAACCAAGGATGCAGATTCATATTCTGATTCGAGATGCTTTCACCAAACCAGAACACATCAATCATCGGGCATCTTGTAGCAGCACGAGGACCAATAAAGGATGATGTAATAGATGTTTTGTCTTGTCAGACACTTAGAAAATATTTCATTATGCATTTTGTAATTTGTATTTGACAAATTACATGTAATGTAAAAACAAGATGTAATTGCATGTGATAGTATCACATGCAAAGTTGTTCCATGTAATCATGTTGCAAGTGCTTTAAGCCCTGTAGCATAAAACATCTTGCTCGGTTGGAGGACCATGGTAGGAACAGTCTGAATTCACGGACTTACTTTGGAGCAGCAGTACATATGATTCATCTCAAGAAGGTGAATTTTTTTATCTCTTCCAAGTGGTGTTACATCGAGCATTGACATCATTGCTGCAACTGTTCGTGGTTCATCTATACAAAGTTGCCTGTGAACATGCCAGGTACTTCAAGCTGTTGAAAAAAGGTAGCTATTTTGTTGAGCCAGTGAATAGTTTCATTTAAAAGGTTTTAATTCTTGGCTAGTTTTGTTTAGGATAGGTTTTAGTTTCAATAAGTGCGGTTGCACAAGTTTGTTTTGTTTTAGCAAGGTTTGCTTTGCGTTAGTTGCATCATCCTTTTTGTCATTTTGTTTTTTTGATGCTCGACTCTGTAGCCCAATGGATACTAAGGCACTTAGAAATCTGGATTCTACATTCCTCGTTTCTAAAAACAAACGAGCTACGTTCTCCAATCAGAGCCAGTTGTTATCCTCAATTTTACTTTAACAAAATTGCAACCCTATGGAATTTTCCTATGAATTTGTAGGTGTTCCCTCTAAATTTTGGTACTTCGAATAGTGCGTTATGAAGGCGATTCGTTATCCTTGAATAGTCCTAAATTTCACGCTTTTCTATGTATTCTTTTTGAAGGTTTCCGTCAAGATAATCACCATATTGCTTGTTGAAACGAGTTTTTCTTCTCTGTTAGCAAGCACTTGATTTTTGGCAACCTTCAAGTCTTTTCTTTGCTTTTCTTGGTTTTGCGTTTAGTTTTTAGTCTTGATTTTGCACTAGGATTATAGCATTTTTAATTCCGCTCGTTTTGAGCTATCTTAGACATCAATCAGAGTTGACTAGCTCAAGTTATTAAGGTTTCAAGCGTGCTACAGGTGGGGTTTTTCTGCCTGATTGCATGTTTTTGTTAAAATCCTTCAAAAGTGGGTTTTTTTATTGCTAATTGCATGAAATAAAAATATCATTTATATGTAAAGTGGGTTTAGAACCCCATTTTCAAATTTCACATCATTCTGAGAAGTTTTGGATATAGTTTTTAATGTTTTATATGTAAGGGTGGGTTTTTCTAGTCCTTTTGCATATTATATCATTAAAACTATAGTTACATATAAATATATTATCATGACACTTTTTAATGCAATGAAGTGGGGTTTTTATTTAACATTGCATGTCATCATAATGAAAATCACTTTTAAAAACTCCACTATCAATATATTCTAAGTCCCAAATACATAAAAGTGGATTTTTTATTGGTAATTACATTGAATAAAAAGTGTCATTTACATGTAAAATGGATTTAAAACTCCATTTTAAAATTTCACATTGCTTTGATGAGTTTTACATACAGTTTTTAATGAAGGTGGACCTTTAAAGTCTCTTTACATATTTCTCATTAAAACTATAAGTTACATGTAAATTTGTATGCATTAGTGGGGTTTTTGATTAAAATTGCATAGACATATGCTTTACTAGAAGCATGTAAGTTGTTTTTAAAATCCCACTTTTAATGTATACAATCCATGAAAGCATGGTGGCATTTTTTGAGTCTATTGAAGGTTTTAAAACAAACAAGTCATGTGTATGTTTTACCTTTCAAAAAGTCCGTCGTAAGCCTTAAGTGGCAATTTTAAAAGCCTTTGCACATTGTTTATACATGTGTTTGGCCAAGAAAAAGCCGTCTACACCCATAGTGGCGATTTTAGAGTGATTTGCATATCTTTACATTCCCAACATACATGTGGTTTACTTCTAAAAACCTGTCACTTTGCTGGGCATGCAAGAACACATCCATTATTGCATGTATTTGCACATCTAAAGCCCGTTTTAAGGGCTGAACATCAAAAACGTTGGATTTGGGGAATGCAAATGAAGGTAAAAACCGCGTTTTTTGAACTGGAAGTGCAAAAACGTCATTAAAGTGACTGTATTCTTCATTTTAAAGCCCATTTTTTGGGCTAAAAGTTCAAAAAAGGCTCAAGTATTACATGTTTTGGGCTGTCTAAAACATGTTTTTGGCATTCTCAAGCAAAAATACCTGTATCAAGGGCTGCATTTTGGATTCCAAAGCCCGTTTTAAGCATCTATAAGAAAAAACAGCAGCTAGGGCATCAAATTCGGAGGTTTGAAAGAGTTTTTCAGTTGCTATTTTCTTGCATTATTGATCTCCATTATGGACATTTGTCAAGAACATCATCTTGACTCATCAAATGCAATTAATTAGTAAGAAGGATTGATTGAACTCTTTGTCTATAAAGCTGCGAATTTGTAATTGTTTCTTAAATTCGAAAATCATTGGATTCAAGAGCAAGATTGGCAAGTTCTTCCCCAATTTACTTCTTCATCTCACAAGAAGTAAATTTTTATTTTTCTTGTTTTATTTTTGTGTTTGTTTGTTTTTAAAATGCAAGTCTTTCATTTCATTTTCAGATTTGCATGTGTTTTAGTTTTTAAGAGTTGATCCTTCTTTCTTCCGTCTTATTCTCCAAGTTGCATATGCAAGTACTTCATCTTGCTTGCATATGCAGTTGGGATTAAAAACCCCGTTCTTGATAATATGACATTTCAAAAGAGGCAAGTCATTCCCAGCATGCAATGCAGAACAAAAAGCCCACCTCCACGCTCATGTGCCTAAAAAGAATGACTTGTAATGGGACATAAACATCCCACTTATGAGCAAAAGAACTAAGTTTTCCAATATGGAAAGCGAATTAAAAAGGCCACCTTCATGCTTTTTATGGCTTTCCATAAGTTGCAAATGTTTCCAAAAACACCATCTTTTATGACAAATACTTATTCATGTATATATTCAATCTCCCAGACTTATTTTATCAACTCAAAGCTTGTTGTCCGCATACATGCAGTGCCTCCAAAAAACCCCATTTTTGAGTTTTTCCTTCATTTAAAGAGCCGATTTTGCCCAAAATCCATTGCCTTTCGCTGCTCAAAGGCCTTCCACTCATATATTCTATACGCATACTCTTCCAGATATGCAAATTTCTAGCTTGAAAGACCATGGTATGGCCTTTTCTGGTAACTAAAGAATGACAACATAATGGAGCCATTCAAAGAAAGAGATGAGCGATGAAATGATGAGAGCATAGAAAGCTTTCAAGACTGATTTCAAGCAGGGGATTGGTTGATGCCATCATTACAAAACAACCAAGGATGCAGATTCATATTCTGATTTGAGATGCTTTCACCAAAGCAGAACACATCAATCATCGGGCATCCTGTAGCAGCATGAGGACCAATAAAGGATGATGTAACAAATGGCGTGTCTTGTCAGACACTTAGAAAATATTTCATTATGCATTTTGTAATTTGTATTTGATAGATTACATGTAATGTAAAAACAAGATGTAATTGCATGTGATAGTATCACGTGCAAAGCTGTTCCATTTAATCATGTTGCAAGTGCTTTAAGCCCTGTAGCATTGAATAAGTCAAAGTTAGTTAGTTAGTTATTGAATAAGTCAAACTGGTTAAAGGTTTTCCCCTTTCTTCTCCACCTTTCTCTCTCCTCTTTTCCTATATAAAGGAGTGAGAACCATTGTATTTTTCATCTTTTGGCAATGCAATAAAATTCTGCTAGTTTGTATATGCACTCTGAGATTTTGTGCTTGGATGTAAATCAGATTGCTTTCAATAAAAGGGGCAACTTACTTTCGAACTTTGTATTGATTCAAGGTGGTATGTGACAACATTTTATGGATATTGATTGTGAGTTTTGGAGTTTTGCTCAAAAGCGATTTGAATTCAATTGTGTAGACTTTGAGCGGCCTATTGCATTCAGAGTCAATTTAAACTTTTGAAGACTTTGGGCTGCAAGAGGACAAATTGTTATATATAGTAGTGGCTGCAATTACTTAGAGCTGAAGACTTTGGGCTTCAGTGATAAGTGTTTTTGTTAAGGAAGAGGATATTCAGTTGAAGACTTTGTGCTTTCCTGGCTATTCTATTTTCATAATCATCTTTCGAAGTAAGTACAAGAGACTTTGTGTTCTTGTATTTGTTTCAATTTATTATAAGTAAATTGTTGTCTTAAGTGTTGTTCTTACGTCAACCCTTAAGCCACCGGTATTATCGTAGCAATGGGAATTGTTTGTGTTTTAGTTCAGTTTCCATTGAAGCCACCTATGGTAAGAAGGGAGCCTCCCCTATTGTTGAGAGGAGAAAGAAATTTCACACATTGCTGTCTAAAGTTCTAATTTTGCTAAGTTGTATTAGTTACTTGCAAAAAGTTTAGCCAACTGTGTTTGGCGACTCTACTGGGGATCTTGAACGCATAAGGAAGTGTATCTTACAAACTGACTTTTAGCAGTTGTAAAGAATACATTGTATCTACTACTTATATCGAAAGGGTTGATGAGAAGATTGATTGAGAAGACTTTGAGCTTCTAATTTGTTTTCTTGTCCCGAAGAAGCAACGGAGGACTTTGTGCCTTTATGGACACTTTGCTTCTTTAAAATTATCTCAAACCTTTTACACACTTTTAGCTGCAATCTTTTTCTAAGAAAAGAGGAAAAGATTAAACGTTTATTCATCATAGCAGTATTTATCTTTAGAGTTCTTAGAATTAGAATAGAATTCCTGAACTCTACTCTCATTTACTTTCAGCATATATTGTGAAAAAAAAAAAAAAAGTACTTGCATTTGTTAGCGATTTTTCTTGTTACCTTCAATCCTAAGAGCAATCATAGAACCTAGAAATGGGATTGAAAATCCAGAAAACATATCCAACGCTATCCAGAGATTGAAGACAAATAAACGTAACATAACAAGGCTACACAAGCCTTCACTTTGAGCTCCACTAAACTTACGAGGGTGTTCCTACATACAGGTCTGAAGTCTCTGAACCATATCATGTACTCACTTTAAATAACAAGTACAAACGTTTAACAGTGGATGGCTCTCAGATCTAATATAATGGGTGTTCATATTACACCTAACTCAAAGCACAATCCATTTTGGCTCCAATCCAACTAAGAACAAAACTATACTAAACCTACTCCTACAACAAAAAAATTAAAATGACTTTTGATTTTGAATTGTTCTTGAAAATACATCAAGATCTCTATAGATTGGTGCCTTGCCATGGGCCACAGAGTCAAACATGAAATCGCAAAAGAGATTCCATCAACAAACTAGACTTTAACTAGTGGGTCTGAAACATATTAATGTCTGACATTAACAACCATTCTCAAGCTATCACTAAGTCATTCTCACAAATCCATTTCATACATTTGAAATCACAGTTATGTGATCAAAGTAATTAACTCCTTGCTTTAAAGAGACCAACAACCAAAGAACACAATCACGGTCAAGACTGCAATGACAAATCTAAATACCATGAGTATATTGAATTCATATGATTAGAATTGTACAAGGATCACGACAACTTCATGACAATGATGCTACTGCTGCACAAAACCCAGATTATGAATTCAAAACCACAAATACCTTCCAAAAGCATTTAACTCTTCGCTTGGAAGAGACCCATAAACAAACATTAAAATTATAGAGATATTTGTAAAGACCAACTCCAATGTCCTTGACATATTGAACTTGTATAACTCTAAATACAAAATATGGAAGCAATTTTATGACAGTAACATGATGACTGTACTAACTGGCTAATACTTGCTCATTGAAATCAAATTATTACAAAAAACATATCCTATCTGCAACTTAAAACTAGACACACTCTATTTGCATGCCTGAAGCAAAATTTGAAAATCTCTACAATGAGAGAAGAAAGAAAAGATATAGACGAAGAGGGAATTTCAGATTCATCCTGTAGCTAACACCTGTCCCCTTTCAAATCTGATTTTACTGTCCTTCCCTGACACCTGGAACATTTCCTCTTCCACCTCTCAAACTAAAAAAAATCTGATCTGCAGACTTGCCTACAACCTGTTGCAACTGAAAATATTACCCTTCAATTTTAATATCTTCTTACCTTCCAACTGAAATCTGATTTTCTGTTTTATTTATGCCACTGCAAACATCCATTTTACATCTCCTTACTTTGTATTTCTCGTAAATACATTAATATTTGTCTTTTATGCCATGAAATTTTCAACATGTCCTCATTTGAAAATTCACCCAATCATCATTTCTGTGGAGATGTCTTCACACTTGAATAAACATTTTACTAGTCAAAATATTTCCCCTTATCTTCATTTTATCCCTTCTGTGTAAAATGCCCATGTGCTTTTGATCTTGCAAGTTTCACTTAATAATATTCATTAAGGGTGCTTTTACCTCGGAGTGAAAACATTTGCTTTGTTGTTACAATTTTACCCAGTTAACAATTTCATTATCTATAACTGCAAATTGCCCGTTTGTTTTCTCCTTTTTTGTAGTCATTCTTGCCTTTATAATTCACATGTCATTTTCACCTTATTGTGAAAATATCTTGTTGATGTACCTTACCCTTTCATAACAAAATGATTCTCATTTGTCAATCATGCCTTGATTCACAAAATTACCCAGCTATCATATCCTGCAACAAAACTTTCATCTCTGAGTGAAAAATAGATTACTGGGATTTCACTTCCACTATTGAAATAATCCCCTTTTGAGTGCTCATATGTATGTAGGAATAACTTCGCCCATTGCATTGTGAAAATTTAATCTATTGCTCATTATCCTTAGAGTAAAAATAGTTATTCACTCGCCTGATTCTGCACTCTGTTTTGATTTTTCACAATCCCTTTTTACCTTTGCATATTGTTTGGGCATAAAGATTTCTAATTACCAAAACATGACACAATCCCATTATTTGATATTGTGTCCCCAAAAGATCCCCAACTCCTTTTCCACCATACTTGGAACTTTCCAAGAACTTGGTAAGCATTTTCATTTTTTGTACAATCATACCCATTTATTTTGCATTCTTTTTCATAAGAACCTTTTGCCAATTTTACATCCTGGGAAAGCCCTTTTTAACCCTTGCATGTATTGGTTGAAAACTTTAAACCAATGTATTTCTTTGCCCTAGCATCTTTACCTGTGCACCATATTACTTCAAAACAATGAGCATTCACAAAATGCTAAATACAGTGAGAACGCTGCCATACATTTGATCCTTTTCACGAAACCTACAGGCACCAAGAAAACAAGTCCCAACAACCGCAACAGGTTCGATTAGCATCTTATGTAATGAAATTTTAGGGCGCCTCTTATGATTGGCGTATGTAAAGACCTCCTAAAATCTGCATTACAAAAGTGTATAATACCGCAACAATGGTTGCCCAAAGTCAATATCAGAACGCCTTGGGACTAGGGTTGCAAACTCTGATCATGCCAAAACAACATCAGAATAGTGCTACAGAAATCTGAATATATAAACTTCACCCCTAAACACCATACTTCACAAATCTACCCATCTGTGCGCAAGTATCATCTGCTAGTAATTGTGAAAACTTGTCCATGCAACCACCGCAATCATAGTTAGCATTTCAATTTAGGGCACAATATTATGATACATTTCAGAGTGCCTCATGGATTTACAGGATTTGAGATCTTTCTTGTAATACTTCATTTGTGTGCTTCTGCATACTTTAAAAGACATCTGCCTTTCAAATACCCCTCATACCACTCCACTTATCTTCAGCATCACATAGATATTCACAAATGCTGCCCTCTTTTCCTGGAATGATCTATAGATGCCAAGGGAACATGCTTTCGCAGCCACCATAGTTTAAAATCACAAACAAAGCTTGCAATGTAATGGTGTTTTTCAGATCGCAACATTGATTCAAAGATCTTGAAAGCTTCCTTGTAAAAATCCATTTTGTGCACAGCTGCAAACAATTCGCAGCCTTGCCCGTGCTTTCATGTTTTGCATGTATACCATATTCCTAAGCTCTATCGCACGTGGGCAGAATGGATACAGGCAAAGGTTGAATCAGATATTAAGCTTGCTTATTGCTGTTGCCTAAAAGTTTATAAAGCGTTTCCACCATATCTGTTTTGTGCAAACTCTACAAAATATCGCAGCCATGAAACCAAATTTCTTTATTACCATGAGCATCTACACTATTGCAATGTTATTCATAGCCAGTTCGAGCAGCCCGTTTTTAATCATCAAAGTATTCTGGAATGGAGATTAAATATTGGTGAAGACAAAATAAAGACAAATTTATCAATGCTGCCGCCTCTTCTGAAGTATATGACATCTGCTTTAGTTTGTAGAATGCGTAGGCTTGGGCACTATTTCATCTTCAAACCTCTGTCCATCCTTAATTTTCTGTGTCAAATCCGCGGCTCAATTCTTATTCGGGTAGCCTTTTGATGCTTCTCTCAGCAAGATTTTCAAAGTTTAGAATGGATTGGGGGTTTTCACCTTAAGTTAGCCATGACTTAGACAAATATGAGCTTCAGGTCTTATGAGTGAAGAATGCTGGCCACCATTAATCCATTACTGAGAAATGCAAATCCTCTGGTTTATTCCAACCAAAATGTCGACATTTCTTTTTTTCACAGCCTTGAAATAATTTCAACACCAGAACTTCATCATGCTCCGCATAATGGTAAAATTTGCAATCAAAACAATGTGTTCTATTGCTTGTCTGTGGTGCCAGCCCTAACCTAACATTGCTATAGAAACATTAAAACATTTTATATGTTTAAAGGTTACATCTTATGCATGCCGCAAGATCGCAACCTTTCCCCAGTGTATTCCTTTGGACTTGCGACGTTGCACTTTGATGACACGTGATTGGGCATAAATAAAGCAAACTTTATTAATGTTTTAATTCTTTGCCGCACATCTCGGGCTTCAGCCTGCATTCAGGTTCTTAGTTGTGCTCGCGATTGGATGATGTGTGGTGGGAAATAAAAAAAAAGAAAAACTTTAAAATCCCCAACCAATCTGCATGCTCGCAAGTTTCCCTTGGCATTGCATTTTAAAGTTGTGAGGCTGCGCCTTTCTGGCACGTGGCACATGAGCCAACAAACATTAATACTTTGGTTTAAATTTCTCTTAGTTTGCATGGGCCCACAAGTGTTTCGTGTTAGCAATATTTGGAAGGAGGTTGCCTTCCACTTAACCCCCATTGCATATTTTACATATTTGTAAATGCATTACATCCCCCCCTTTTTTTTCTGCAATATTCTGTTGAGACCCACCAGTCATTTAAATTTTCGACATAAACTTTGGATTTCTTCCTTTTATTTCCCACACCGCAACATCACAACTATCATTGAAATATTTTGAAAGCCATGCGACGTTGCGATCTCATGCCACATTGCAAACTTAAATTTTTTATCTAATTTTCTCAAAGCTCTCCTACGGGGCCCACCTTATATATATATTACTGCCTCCCTGCAAATTTTTAAATCATTTAAAATTAAATGATTTTATTTTAATATCACTCTTGCACTAGAATAGGAAATTGTTTGCAAATATTACTATTTAAATCATTAAAAAATGATGTAAATAAATTTTGATTTTTATGCTTGCTTATTTGGCCCTCTGATTTCTAATGATTGTTAGGTCCCCTTGTGGGCTCGGTCTAAAATTTTTTCAAACTGAAACCAATTTTCATCTCAACTGCTTGAAAGCGGTCCACTGTGCACCTGGAGCAAAAATCGTTAAATGGGCGGCGATTAAAACAAACTTCTGATAACTTTTTCTAGGTGACCAAAACATACTAAATGACCTCTGGAACTGCCATGAAAGATTGATCAAATGATCACCTGGAGCCATGAGAACTAAGATATATACTGACTTCTGACATGGGAACATGGTCGCCAAATGGATTTTGTTGACGACATCAGGGTTAGGAGATATTAACACTTGAAGAGGACCATTTCATTCATTTTGCAACTAGACATATCAAAACGCATGTAAACCATGCCAAGAATGTCTTTTGAAAAAATACTGAATCTAACCCTAAGAATCCACCACCTAGCATGTAGACTTATTCATTTATGATGAGTATGTGTGCAAAGGGGTTTTGCCCAATTCCATTCTAGGTGCAAAATATTAATGGTCAAAGTTGACCATTTTGAAATAGTCTGAAAATGCAGATGTAAAAACTCAGTAAATTGCATCTGGTTTTGGCCTTTGAAAAATACCAAATCAAATCCTGAAGCCCTTCAAACAGCCATGGTTGTATATTTATATGCAGACAATCCAAAAAATCAACCCACTCATCATGACAGTCAAATGGCTTCAAAATATTAATACTCAAAGTTGACCCTCCAGATAACTTATCAATGTGCACACTAAAAAATGGAATAAAATGCATTTTCTTTGAGCTTGGTAAATATATCAATATAGTCACTGGGCTCTAAAAATGAATATGAGGGCTCTCTGATATGTTTGCAATACAGAGAAACAATTAATTTGACATAACAATCAACTAGATACAAAATGTAGGCCTCCAAAGTGTGCTACTCTGTAAAATTTGAGAATAAGCAAAATGCAAGGCTTTGTCAGATAGTCAAATTAGGTGCTTGAAAAACTCATCAAAACTGACTGTGGGGGGTTGTGGCTTGACAAACATGCTTACTTATAAGCAATGAACCTGACCCCAAAGGTATTTTTATGACAATCAGCAGACATGAAGTTATTAGCTTTCAAACGATGTCATATAGAAAAGTTTTCACAGGGGTGCACCTAGGTGTCTTTATTAGATTTCACATCAAATTACTTTAAATTCAAATAACTCTCATAACCAGTATTGTTTGAATCATCTTGAGGAAACAACGTAAGTCCCCTTGTGATGCCAGCATATCACATCAACCATTGAGCTTATCCACAGTCAAGAACTGACATAAAAGAATCTTGGAGTCAATTGTATAATCTTTTGCAATCTTAGCATACACATGATTTTGATCAAGAGAGGATAAGATACTTTGGTATTTTATTTTACAGTTGGTGCGGTTATAAAACACACATCAAGAAGTTCTTGTTGGAATGAATAATCCCACAAAGAGATATTAGGCTAGTGGGTGATGTTGCATTGAAATATTTTTATTTAATCAATGTTGAAGTGATTTGTTATTCCTATGGACCAAGCTTGCTTTAGTATTGCACACTTCTTTTGGGTGTTCATTATTAATTCTTGGGGATACCTAACTGATTAGGCCTAGGGCCGAAAATTATCTCTTGTAATGAAATAAAGTATTGGTTAGCTTCTATATTTAAACTAATGGGAATTTGACTAGAACATAACCTTAGTAATAATTAAGTGTCCTAGCATCATGATAGGTTTTCGAGAGCTTTGGATTGGACTATGGTTTAGGACACTACAACATGTCAGTTAGTGTTGTCGACTCTTATTTAAGCCTTTAACTATTTGACTAAAATATTCACCTCGTCTTAGAACTCTTGGGAATTTAGGAAATGCATTACACAATTAATATGGTAGAATCTCAAATTTCAACATAGTTAATGATATTGCGTAGAATTCTTTTAACAACAGGGACATTTGAAATAGAAATCAAGTATCGAGAAGTTCACTATCAATTCTAGATTATGGTGTTCAAAAATATCCAATTATTGTTTAACACATTATACCTAAAACAACATTGGTTATGTTTGCATAAGAAAGTTCTACAGGATGTTCAAACATAAAAGTGGACAAATAGGACAATGAAAAAGTCTATGTATATGTACATTTTTTGAGAGTGCAAATGTGTTCACAAATGTTAAAGGAAAATTAGTAGAGATAGAAAGGATGAAACAAACTAAAAAATGATTGGTAACTATAATTACTAATTTGTATTTAATTCTAGTTTGCTTGACCTAGTATATGTTGAATTTCTACACGCAAAATATGAAGTCAATCATGCTAGACTCTCCAAGAAAGTCTACTTCAAATGAGGGGAGTTAAGTTAATTCTTGATCTTTTAGTGTCAAAGTAGGGGAGACTTTTTATATGTCCAATTAAAAGGATTAACATGATTAATGTACCATATAGGAAGCGTACATGAGGCGTTTGGCAGCATGCATGGCGAGTACCCATTTTCCAAGTACCCACAAAGTAATTGGAGGGACAATCCCAACATTGACTACATCAAGCACTTCCACCATAAACCCATCTCATGGTAATTCTAATTTTGGTCAAGCTGAATCCTATCAAATGCATTTTTTATCTTCCTCATACGATCTTTTTCCCATCATTTTTATCATTTTATCAGGTTCTATGTCCAACCTTTTGAGATTGCATACCAAAAGTTTTGTTATATTTCTTCTAAAACCTGATTTTCATTGGATATTTGTAATGTCCCTTGGTACGGTATCTAAGGATTTCAGGACAGTTACTTAACTTTCTTAAACTTACACCATCTGATGTTGTGATTACACTATGTAACGGATAAAAGTCACCTGCATCTCTGTTATATGCAATTATATGTAAGCAGAGTGAATTGATATTACTTGAGACTTTAGTGCAATGGTCCTTACTATGCAACTGGGATAAATGGTAACACTTATAGCACTATGAAATTGTTGTCTCTAATTTGATTATGTGCTTCTTCTATCAATCCTCAGTCACTCCATTTGCTGGGTGATTTGGGCAACATGAAGTTTGCTGTGTTAATCATTACCAGCCGATGATATAAGTCTGAGAAGTTTGCTTGCAGAAATTAACATAGCCAATGACTTAAGTCTGAGAATTCTTCTTCATGCCCGATGATGATTCCTCTAATACCAAACACACTCTCAATCATTTGTTTTGATAAATCTATGGCAAGGAGGAATACCACCAAGTCTGAATAATTAAGATGCGAATATAAATCATCCTATGCCATTATATGTCAAAGATTAATATATTATCATATAATATTAATATTATAATTAATATTTTATATTATATAAACTTAATATATAAAAAAAAGAGAAATAATTTCATTAAGCCGACCGCTTTTAGTACGGTCGGCTACCAAAGGTTGCGAATTTTAAAGTCGCTCATAACCTTATAAAGCATGGTTGACCGCAGAGAGGAATGGAGGGAAGGACGAACACATTAGGATGCACAATACAGTCAACATTATTATAGTTAGCAAATAAAACAGCACTTCAGCACACAAATTACGAGGCATCAATCTGTATTTGACATATATATATATATATATGACAGGTCTCACTCTTTCTAAGGTTATAATCCAAAGTTTATGGTTGGCTGAAGACTTAACTTTGTGGAGATGAAAGACTATTATGAAGACATCTAATATTTGAAACCAGGAATTCCTAAGTTTCCACGACACTTACTAACGCCCAAAAGAATAAGTAAAGACTGGAATATTTATCAAAACAAAATGATGATTGAGACTCGAGAGTGTGTTTGGTATTAGAGGAATCATCATTGGGCATGAAGAAGAATTCTCAGACTTAAGTCATTGGCTATGTTAATTTCTGCAAGCAAACTTCTCAGACTTATATCATCGGCTGGTAATGATTCACACAGCAAACTTCATGTTGCCCAAATCACCCAGGAGATGGAGTGACTAAGGATTGATAGAAGAAGCACATAATCAACGTCCGTATACATTCCTTTAATACCAAACACACTCTCAATCATCATTTTGTTTTGATAAATCTATGGCAAGGAGGAATACCACCAAGTCTGAATAATTAAGATGCGAATATAAATCATCCTATGCCATTATACATTGTGAACTCGATGACATGTTTGAAATCAGCAATGAAGACACAATAAGTCGGTAATTTCTGTACATATAGGAACATTTTTTTCCAACTCAACAACAACACTTCCTCTGCTTCCTTATTGAGGTTTCCGTTCCAGTACCTAGTTACAGATCCTACCTTGCAATGATCTTCAATGATATTGACTCCTTATAGATACTTTGTTCTGAGATCTCAATACAATGCTATCGTAGTTATCAAAGTATATAAAAAGTCTATCTCTGGAGCATTGTTTGTGCTGCTCCACAAATGCTGTCTTCTATTCGATGCTTATTCTCAAGGAGGTATTTCATAAGCTCCAGTTGTATGATTTACGCTGTTGAGAATGCAGACCCTCCATTATATTGCGCAGTCAGTAATATTCAATGTTTTTTCGATAAATATTCTAGTCTTTACTTATTCTTTTGGGTGATGGTAAGTTTCGTGGAAACTTAGGAATTCCTGGTTTCAAATATCAGATGTCTTCGTAATAGTATTTCATCTCCACAAAGTTAAGTCTTCAGCCAACCATAAACTTTGGATTATAACCTTATAAAGATTGAGACCTGCTATATATATATATATATATATATAGATGTCAAACGCAGAACGATGCCTGGTAATTTGTGTGCTGAAGTGCTGTTTTATTTGCTAACTATAATAATGTTGACTGTATTGTGCATGCTAATGTGTTCGTCCTTCCCTCCATTCCTCTCTGCGGTCGACCATGCTTTATAAGGTCATGAGCGACTTTAAAAGTCGCAACCTTTGGTAGCCGACGGTACTAAAAGCCATTGGCTTAATGAAATCATTTCTCTTATTTTTTTTTTATATATTATATTTATATAATATAAAATATTAATTATAATATTAATATTATATGATAATATATTAATCTTTGACGTATAATGGCATAGGATTATTTATATTTGCATCTTAATTATTCAGACTTGGTGGTATTCCTCCTTGCCATAGATTTATCAAAACAAAATGATGATTGAGAGTGTGTTTGGTATTAAAGGAATCATCATCGGGCATGAAGAAGAATTCTCAGACTTAAGTCTTAGGCTATGTTAATTTCTGCAAGCAAACTTCTCAGACTTATATCATCGGCTGGTAATGATTCACACAGCAACCTTCATGTCGCCCAACCCAGCAAATGGAGTGACTAAGGATTGATAGAAGAAGCACGTAATCAAATTAGAGACAACAATTTCATAGTGCTATAAGCTAAGTTGCCGATTCGGGTTCGGGGACGGATTCGGGCTCGCGAATACGGTTCGTGGATTCGTGAAATTTTTTTTTTTCCGTTTGGGTTCGTAGGGATTCGTGAGTGTATATATATATATATATATGCATTATATATAAAAATAATAAGAGAAATATACATAATTCTAAAACAGTATACATTCTAAAACATATATATCATTTCATAGTATGAATCTGTATACAGTATACTTGAT
>MU224334.1:4576614-4587137 GCA_018584345.1 Thuja plicata | reverse complement strand
TGACAACCCCTTCTTATCTTCATTTGGGCCCTCACACATGTTAATCCCTTGACCCCCAGGGCCAAACAAATGTAATTTAACTCGGGAGTAGGAGCTTCTATATTGTGCATTACAAAATTTACATTTCTATATATGCCCCCCACCTCTAGGACATTGAGAAATTCTTGTAGTGTATTTCCATAAAGGAGACCCTTTATCAATTCTAAAATTTGGAGACTTATTCCCACCCACTGAGCCATGACTACTCATTGTATGATTGTTCACTGTTGTTGTAATCTATAACAAAAATGCAAAAAAAAACATACTTCAAAACTTATACAAAAGTTTGAAATTTTTTAAAAACTTTTCAAAAACTTGAAATAATCTATCAAAGATTCAAAAAACTAAAGAATATGGATGAAATGCATACCTTAATCACTCAAATCTGCTTTGTGGAAGGTATTTGTCACTCCACAATCGATCTCCTTCGAAAACAACCACCTCACCAAGAATGAGAGAGAAAAATAGAGAGCAAAGATGAAATGAAATCTATTTGGAGGCTCCATAAGAAGGGTCGAATTAGGGTTAGAAGGAAAAAAATTAATAAAAAAAACACTTTTTAAGTGTTTTGGGCCCACTTTACACTTTTGCTGCCCGCGGGTCCCTGTGGATTCGCGCGGGATCCTCGAGGATCCTCGAGGATCCTCGGACTCTCCACCCGGTTTGTGCTGGATCCGGGGCCCGCGGATCCATCCGGACCCACAGGTCCAAATCCAGACCCTGCCCGGATCCAGCACGAACCGGGTGGAGAATCCGGACCCGGACCTGGATCAGGGGTCAAATCCGCGAATCCGGTAGCATAGGCTATAAGTGTTACCATTTATCCCAGTTGCATAGTAAGGACCATTGCACTAAAGTCTCAAGTAATATCAATTCACTCTACTTACATATAATTGCATATAACAGAGATGCTAGTGACTTTTATCCGTACATAGTGTAATCACAACATCAGATGGTGTCAGTTTAAGAAAGTTAAGTAATTGTCCTGAAATCCTTAGATATCGTACCAAGGGACATTACAATCTTCTTGAACATATGAATTATTAATCGGGTAAATGTAAGTGTTTGAATTTTTCTCTTGGAAGACTACTCAACCCAGAACAATATGTGATAAGATAAGATAAGATAAATCGATTATGTCCAACAAAAGATCACAAAAGGGTCAAAGGGACTGCCAAGTATTTAATCTCCCCTTTTCTATAATAGAATTTAATAACAAATAATATAAATAAGTTGATAAACAAAATAATAATAATATATTAAGATAATAAGAGAATTGATAAGGTATGAAATAATATTAAATAATAATAGATGAACGTAATAATTTTATAATAAAATTAAACTAGGATGCCGGTTCGAGTTCGAGTTTGAAGGACTGGTTCGCCGGTACGGCAAAATTTTGAAAAGGGGTTTGGGTTCGGGTTCGTTTTTACAAAAACATGTAATTTTTTTTTATGTATATACATATATTTATGCATCCTAGAAGCATGAGTTAAGATTAGAATGTCACATAGTATCATAAAAACATTTAAACAACAAAAACACTTGTAAACATAGCATCATGAATCATGATCATATCATCATATACTTCAAGTTCAAGTTCAACATCAAAGATTCAAAACATTAAAATTAAATCATAACACCAGTTCAAGTATCATTGTTTGAAGTTCAACTAATGGATTAATAATTTATTGATATTCTTCTTCTCCATCATCATCATCTTCTATATGGAGCCTAATAAGACTCAAAGGTTAATTTTTCCCCACTTTAATCGGCGCAGTTTCCACCCCAAATTATTAAATGAGGGTTTGGGGGCAAAGTCCCCAAGACGGGGTCAAGGGGCAGCGCCCCTTGTGCGCTCCCGAAAGCTCAACCGACTTTAATTATTTTATAAAGGCATTGAGAATTATTTTTCAGCGGGCCCAAGTTCGGCGATGTCAAAAATTTGGGTTGTGGACGTCAAAAATTTATGAAATATACCAAAAAAAGTTGCTTAAAGTCCGTCTGTGGGCAAAAATTAGCTGGAGTTCACACCAAGTTTGCCGTTTTGCGCGAAGTTCGCCCAAGTCCGAACTTGGCAAAGGCTGGTTCGAACTTGGTTGTGTGGACCGGATCCTGCCCGGACCCACAGGCGGACCAGACCCGGACCATAGACCAATCTGAACTTTTCCTGGTCCGGGGGGGTCCAGGGACAAACTGGACTTCCTAGAAATTATATTATATTATATTAATATAATAATATAAATATTATTAATAAATAAATAATAATCATATATTCTAATATAAATATTTTATTAATATTAGCATTAATTTTTTTATATATTTTAATATCTAAATATTAATAAGATGATAATTGATAATTAGTGAACTATTCTCAGTCACTACGATACCTTATAGATTATCAATAAATAAGATAGCTATAATATTAGATACATAGTAGAGAGCAAATAAAATAGAAGGCTCCCGACGATAACTGAGGAAATCATTGAATAGAAAGGAAAACGATCAATCATCAATTGCAAACATAATACAGTCCACGTCAGTCATGTAACATTGACGTTGACCTCATGAACCGAGTCGTGAACAAGAGCAAGGCGTGCATATGTTGCGTAGAGAGTTTTGTCACCAATACCAATCAGAGACATCGACTAAACCAATATGGATCAAAACAAATAATTATTATCAAATATGCGATGGAAATCGCAAGTGGATGTCCATGCTGGGGACTAGGTAGTGGTCTCCCCTCCATGCAAGCTTTCGATGGAAATACAAACTTACCTCATTCCCAAGCATCGAAGCTGCTAATGTAATGATAAAAATTATCATAGCCTAAGCAAATTAAAATATGATTAATGCTTGACATCAATAGATGAACAACGACTACTATTATTAAGCATCGGTAATGATATAAATTGATAACAATGGTTAATTAATCGATATCATCGATTGGATATAAAGTTTGACACTGAATATAATAAAGGACTTATTGGTTGGAAGAGTCGTGTCTCGTCGAGTATGGAGAAGTGCGAACCTTTCTAATTGCAAGGTATAAGAGAAAGATCCATCTCTCTCAATCAGGCATCTTTACTCCTTTTAATTCAATCTTCATTAGATCTGCGACCACGTTGACATCTTGGTTGCAAGAAACATAGCGTAGGTCAGAGGCCACCTCTTGATTACATGAATATTAGACTGAACAGAAACAAAGATAGCGACATACTACTCATAGTGATATCGTTATATGTGCATAATTAAAATTATCGAAAAATCATTGCTGTAAGGAATATTAGTGACTTGCATAGAAGTATCGTCTATGACACAGCTTCATCATAAAATCACTAATTGATAGATAAATCAAGTTTATAACATAATTCATATTGGTTTATCTGACATTGCTTTTATCATCTCACATGTATTTGTAACCTTACATTAGCAATAACAGTTAATAAGATATATACCTTCCATTAATTGAACTTAAGGGCCAACATTTGATATATGAGGAAGAAGTTAAGGTAATAATCCCAATTTCCAAGATAGCCCAAAATGGGATCATTACAAAGTACATAAAAAAGGGCCAACTCACAACAGGGACACCAAACAGTGCCCAAAGAAGAAAGCAACAATTGAAGTAAAAACAAAAAGAAGGGTCCAATGGAAAAGAGTCCAATGGAGAAGAAAAGAAACCCTCCCGAACCCAATTAAGGGTTTCGAACTGCTGGGAAGAACTTCCGAACTGAAGGATAAGCAATAGGATTAGTTAGAATCATGGGCCGCCTCGGAGTGACCCTGGATGAGGATGGCTGCTACAAAAAGGAGCTTGTCCTGGGACTCACAGATCTAGAATAAATGGTGGGTCTAAACCGACGCTTGGTACCACGTGCTGAATGAATCCCTGTGAAGAATGAAGTGATAAGCTGACAAGGTGGAGGCGTCGCAGGATGTTGGTGCTGAAGTGTGTGGTCCCAAAGCCTAAGGGCTTCCTGAAAGTAAAGGGCAAGGCATCTTTGGTTTGTATATCTAAAGAAGGTGGAGAGCAATCGTGCCTCCCTAAATAGGTAGTAGAACCTCTCTCTGATCTCATAGTATATAGGCATCTTTGGTTTGTATATCTGAAGAAGGTGGAGAGCAACCACGCCTCCCTAAATAGGCTGTAGAACCTCCCTCTGATCTCATAGTATATAGGACAATGAAAGATGAAGTGCTCCTCAGACTCAACCTCCCCATTGCTGCAAATATGACAAATCTAGTGAACTTTGTCAATATGATGTTCGGTCTCGCAACAGAGTCGATGCGAACCCACTGTGAGGGAGCCAAGAGGGATCCTGAGGGAATGTGACCATGTAATGTCCCCAAATTAATGGAGTGAAATAATTAATTAGGTGGTTCCAAAATTTAAATAATATCATAAGGATCTATTTTATTAATTAATAAATAAAAGGGGCCCAAGTATTAAAATAATAAATAAAGTATGTTGGCCTATTCGTAGCCCTTCGGGAAACTTCCTGGAGCTCTTTATAAGGCCATGGTTGGCATTGTAGGAGGTCATCATGGAGTTATCTTTTCTTGTGTATTTTCGATTCCAATTGGAATTGAGTCCTTGTTGCAGTTTTGGAGGTGCAAGACCCTCCCTAGTCTGTAATTGCAGTTTCGGTGGTTAGCAACCACCCTAGTCAACCATTGGAGATATCGATTCAGATATTTCACTTATGCGTGATTGTTCAACTTTGTGAAGTCTTCAGTTGAACACAATCTGATGTAATTTGAGATATGTAATCTGAAAATACAAATTATCTTGTCTTTGCAATTCATTCTGGTTGTGGGCGAGTGCGTTGTGTTAGAATTTATTTATCAACATTTGGCATCTGTGAACCATATAGTTGACTCGTATCAATTAAGAGCGTCGAAGGGTGCCGAGTACCGAAGGAGGCCGAAGGGTGCCAAGTGCCGAACGGTGTTAAGTGTCAAGTGTCGTCAGGCACATCAGCTGCGTTGCCGTCAAGCACATCACATGCGTTGTCGTCACGCACATCTCCCGCATTGCCGTCAGGCACATCACCTGCGTTGTCGTCGAGCACATCACCCGTGTTGCTCTCGGGAACATCACCCGCGTTGCCATCGAGCACATCACCCACATTGCCGTCGGGAACATCACTCGTGTTGCCGTCAGGCACATCACCCACGTTGCCGTTGGACACATCACCTTTGTTATCGTCGGGCACATCACCTGCATTGCCGTCAGGCACACTACCCGCCTTGTCATCGGGTACATCGCCCGATTTGTTGCTGAGAACATCAACTGTGTTGTCATCAGGTACATCGCCCACATTGTTGTCGGGTACATCATCGATTTACTGTCGAGTTCATTATCATTCGCAGTCGGGTACAATTGGCCAGTGATGGGATAAGTAGGAAGGGCGAACAATGAGTCCGTCCTTCAGATCCAGAAAATTCTCTCATAAAAGGCCGTGGGGGTTAACCCAAATAGTATGAATGAAGTGCCTACAAGTGTCATCTTTGATGCACCTATTTAGCTCTTGGCGGGGGGGGGGGGAAGAAGATTGGGGGGGCATCTAGAGAATAATGGAAGGGAGGGAGGCAATCCATAACAATCCCAATAGATCCAAGAAGGGCCGAAGTCTCATCAAACCATCCGTGAGCTCGACCAGATGGGACAACAAAAGCAACGATAGACTCCGAAGAACAGTAGGTAAGGTAGGGGTATCTTTGACGCCCATCCCTCGAATCAGCAAAGCCCCTAATGCAGTGAAGGTACCAAACCAAGTCAAATATGGCCTCAAGCCTGAAGGGATGCGCCCCAAACTCTGCAAGAATAATGTTGTGCATGATGGACTGCTTGCACTGGATGATGTGCCGAAGGAGGTGAATCTGCACTCGTTCGGCAGAGGCCCAATCAAAATCCAACAAAGAAGGGCACCACATCACCGAACCATAGAGAACAGTAGGTCTGATAAGTGTATCCATAAGAGTCATCTTGGGCAAAGTGTCCTGGAAATGGTGCCGGAAAAATTGTCGCTCGAGTAGGGCCAACGAACCATACCCCTTATTTATCCATGGCTGAAGGGCGGGTCTCATGGAAAAACGGGGCCCAGAGAACTTGATCCCTTGATATGTGTAAGAGGACGAGATTTCCACCTCCAAACCCATGAAGAAGTGGAGGTGAGACCTCTTAAGAGCATTGAAGACCATCACCTTGGTCTTCTCCAGATTTACTGTCAAATGCTGCAACTCGCAAAAGGATGCAAGACCGTCCAACTCTCTCTGTAAGCTCTCCGAAGAGGAGACTAAAAGAACGATATCATCCGCAAATAGCAAAATATAGATTCGAACCTGGTGAAGGAGGCAACCGTCCCTAGGCAGAATGTGGTCCTCAGGATACCTCTCCAACTTGTCAATGTAGATACTGAAAAGAGTGGGGGACAAGGGGCGGCCCTACTTAACTCCAATAGTGCTCCTAATGAAGTTCGAAAACCCAAAAGGTGTCTTGAGTCAGCCAAAAACCATCTCGTAGAGTCTCATGCTAGTTGCCAGAAGAGTCTCTCAAATACCCACATCCCGAAGCCTTTGAAAAAGGGCCATCCTAGGGACAGAGTCAAAGGCTTTGCGGAAGTCCACAAAACAACAGTACACCTTTGAGGAGCGAGAACAATATATGGTTAATGTACTTGAGAAAATAAACTAACCCTAGACATTAAGCTATAGACAAAATATGCAATTACTAACATTATGCATAATATTTTTTATGAATTTTACATTATGAAATAATAAATTAACTTCAGCACTAACATTTTCTGCTCAGTACAAGCACAAGACTGGTAAAGCTTTTGTCTGAAAATGATATCGTATATATTTAATGACTTAACTCCAACCATTGAATTTAACAACATTAGTCCTACTCACCAGCTAAAAGGATAAACCGATCAGTAGATGTTCTTCAATTATTGAAAGGGAATAATAACTTTGACAGACAACAAAACATGATCCCAAGAATGGGAAAGCTATGTTGTGCACAAAGATACAACCTAGGTGGGTAAATAACATCAATACAAAGCTTGATGCTACAATCCACTTTCAATTCAATAAATGAAATTACACCCACAGTAATTGTAAACCCAGAAATAACAGATTGATCAATATTTTAGCAGCATGCACAAATGTATTTTGAATTATCATTATAAATTATTGTGCTCAAAGCACTTGTTTATAAATTCACAAAAACCCAACTTTTGAGGCTTATGATAATAATTAATTTATCTCAAAACTCACTATCTTTAAAGAAAAGACGCTTAAAGCTATTGAAACGTATGGAATAAAGATCATTAGAGCATAAAACTATGTTAAACAAAGCTAGAATGAAATCTGACTAAAACACCTTAAAATAGGTTCTCAACCATCTTGTTCAATATACAACATTCGAAAAAAGATGCTGCTCAAAAATTTCTAAAAATAACATTTATGATGCATGATTACTCTATGATTCTTTGAAAATGTGAACATGAAGAATAGAAGTTTCATTTTGGAGCATTATGGACCTTCAGGTGAATCCTGAAACCTAGAAGTGAGGGTGGGAAAGCAAGATTGACAAGACAAAAACATTTAGAGGATGAGAGGAGAAACAACCTTTCCTTTTAAGTTAAGTGCAACTGTGTTAGAATGCATCCACTAAAACCTATGAAAAGTATGTTCCAATCCAAGGTTTAACAAGATGCCGAAGATTGTTGTTCCCCTGCAAATTTTTCTTATTGCTATCAAAATCCTTTTTGATTGTTAATTTCAAGTCATTGTAGTTGTTTGTTTATAGGTTTGTTTATGCAAATTTATTAGGAGTTAAGATGATCTTTTTCCAATACAAATATAATGACCCCCAACTCCTATAGGCAACCAAACTGCTACGATCACCTCTCAGTTTGTCCCCCTTTGTTGGCAATTACCTAGGTATGCGACTGTATGGACAAGTCTGTACAACGTTGATGACGACAACTCCCACTTTTGGAGTTTGTACGGTGAGTAACTAGTTGTACGATAAGGATGAGGCTCGCAGAGTGATACCATACGGTGGATATGTCAGAGGATGTCGTACGGTGGATAAAAAGTCTGTAGTACGATGGATTGTTGTACGGTATGCTAATGATCGTATGATCACTTCCCTTCACTGTAGTGTACAGACCAAAGGGCATACGGCCACGAGTTGCCCTCCTTCGGTGATGTATAAAGACGTTGATTACCAGACTCGCGCGTAAGTGTGAAATAGAACACAAACAATAATGTGATGCACAAAGACAATTCCGGAACTCGCATATGCAAAGGAAAATTATATTAAGGATGATAGCACTTCAGATTAGAAACTATTGATGCGAGAGCAGAGCATAATAGGGTGAGGAGTTACTCCCATTGAAACTGCAGATACTAAATAGGGAGGATCTTTCACCTCTGAAATGGCAAAAAAAATTTCAACTGGAATTCGCAATTCACAAGTAAAATCCAAATCACATACCTACAACTACAACAAACTCGACCTTATATATGGCTTCGGGGAAACCTCCTGAAGGATTACAAATGATGCCGACACGGCCAACACGCTAAACAAATAAAAATAAAAGGGCCCGAGAGATAATAAAATTAATGTCTACAAAAAATATTAAATTAATTTATGTAATAATATCGGGGACATCACAGTCCTCCCGACCTGAAAATTGCTTGTCAACCAATTGCAGGCTTGGATGCTTCAGAGTTTGTTCGCCTTCCCAGATGGCATCCTTGATCGAAAGATCCTTCCATCGCACAAGAAATTCCTTGATAGTGCGCGACCTCGACCTCTTCTCTCGGACGCCAATGATCTCGGTCGGTTCCAGGATTAGTTTCCCTTCATCGTCAACGTGAGGCAATTCCTTTGATACTGTGACACACTGCCCGATGGCCTGCTTCAGACACGACACATGAAAAACATTGTGAATCCGACTCCCCTCAGGTAGTTCCAGTTCGTAGGCAACTTCACCTACCCTCCAAACCACTCTGTAGGGTTCGTAGAAGCGCAACCTGAACTTCTCCTTACCACAAGCCTTTAGGGAGGATTGCCTGTACAGTTGAAGCCGCAGGTATATCAGATTGCCAACCTCAAAACTTCACTCAATCCGGTGTAGGTTAGCATACATCTTATGTTGGTTCTGAGCCCTTTGTAGGTTATCCTTGAGAGATCTTAGGATATCCAAACTCTCTTGTAGCTAGTCTTTGGTCCTCGGTGTGTGACTGTCACCCAACGCCAGATCCATGAATGACGAAGGTTCATAACCGTACATGCTTTGAAGGGAGCCATATCTATCCACAAGTGATATGTGGTGTTGTAACAGTGCTCCCCCAAATGTAACCAACGGATCCATGCTTTTTGTTGTGCTGAAACATAGTTCCTAAGATAACCCTCCAGCCATTTGTTAACAATCTCCGTCTGTCCATCCTTCTGTGGGTGGTATCTCGTGCTTGGCAATAACTCTGTCCTTGCCAACCGAAATAACTCCATCTAGAAAGTGCTGAGAAAACGGCTGTCCCTGTCGCTTACTATGTTCCGCAGAAGACCGTGCAAGCGAAATACCTCACGGAAGAACAACTCGACTACTTGAGCTGGCTAACATCCGGTGGAGATGGCAAAGAAATGGGCATATTTGGTCAACAGATCAACCACGACGAAGATGCAATTTTTTCCTTGCACTTTGGGAAGCCTGGAAATGAAATCCATGGAGATGCTATGCTACTTCTGGTCAGGATTTGGCAATGGTTGAAGTAGTCCCACAGGTAAGGTGTGATCGGATTTATTTTGCTGATAGGTGGAGCATTCCCGCACGTACTGTAGAATGTGATTCTTAAGGCCATTCCAAGAAACCCTTTCCCGGATTTGTCTGTAGGTCTTCAGGTATCATGGGTGTCCGGCCAAGGGTGAGTCATACACTTCTTTTAGAATCCTTTCCTTCATCTTGGACTCAAGTACTAAATAGATTTTGCTCTTGTAGTAAATGACGTCATCAACCAACTTGTATCTGTCATCCTGCACTTGACCGTCCATCAACTTGATGGATCTCTAAAAATTTGGCAAATTTTAGAGTCCCAAATAGCCAAAGGAAGAATTTTCAGATTTCAAGAATTATAGTCGGGATCTCTTCCTGTTTCTATACTTGCTCCTCATCATAGTTTCTTCCATGACATCATTAAAGAAGCACAGGATGCAGATCTATCGATGATAGATATTTATGATATACCAGATGACAGAGGAGTACGCAAATGCAAACCTGGTATCTCAGGTTGAAGCTTACATCAATAAAGTTATTCCAAAAAACCGTGCAAGTGCAGTAACAGTCTTGTGTTTTTGTGAAAAATTTCTTCCCATGGCAGATGAGCTCAAAATTGTCAGTAGAATAGAAACTGTGGCATCAAAGACCTCTAAGGAGAGTTCGATTGGTTCATCTAAGTCATCATAG
>MU224334.1:4563761-4575294 GCA_018584345.1 Thuja plicata | reverse complement strand
TTCCTTCCTACAAACCTTACTAAATCATTACACAACATTTTCATTCAAACATTCAGCATTCAACTTTATTTTGATCGAGTTCAAGGGTTTTGCCAACCGAGGAACTCACCAGCTTAAATTCGCTATAAAAGAGCTTCAAACCAGGTGATCAAGTTTGAAGTAAAGGTTTACCCGCCTAGGTGTAGCGAAGCCTAAAGTGCAGGGGAGTTTGAAGTATTCCCGGTTGTTGGCCAGAATTGATTTGGAATTCTATTGGAGAGTTGGCAGGCTCTAGGATTTCCAATCTGCGGTTTTGGGAACCAACACAACTGACATGCGAAAGTATTCTTGGAGTACTCAACCAACAAATATGCTTTCCAATCTGTCGAAATCTTGGATAGAGAGCATATAGTAGGCCTTCTCGATAGAACTGATGGAGCCCTAATTTTAGTCCCCATTTTTTATTTTGTGAAGAGTGAGTGAAGATGGAGAGTTAGTATGAACATCTGAAATATAGCGGCAATAATGATATTGTGGGAATAAAATGACAAACTCTAAATGACCGTAATTTCCTGTATGATAAACGATAGTTATTAGAAATGTTTGTATCACCGTCGGGTCTCAAAAGATGTAGTAAATACACTGAGTCAAACAAAGGACAAACCACAGAGTATTCAGAGGAGGACAAGTTTGAATAAGTTATTTGCCATATCACACAGTGCATGGTTCGCATATAAAAGATCATGATGAGTCCATATTAAGAGGAGACTATCGTATTTGCAATGATAAAAGCGGTTTGTTTATTAAAACGAACGAAGATATGAAACATTGAAGTGGCAATAAACAAATATTTAATACCATTGAACAACGTACGACAACATCAGATACGGATGATGAGATATGATGCAATAAGATATACAAGGAGCCACCAAGGAGTGAAAAATGTGAAGACGGCAAGGCATACATGGAAAACATCCACGCAAAAATACCTTTAGTCAAAAAACGACAAAATAGGAGGGCACGTTCGTCAGCACATAGCAAATCTGGAACAGCCGAGTATGGGGTACGAGCAGCCCAGTGAGCCTGTGTTTCCACGCCACATACTATGGAGTAAGCTTTCAAGTAAAAAGCTTCAGATTTAAAAACGATTAATAGATGGCAAAGATGATATACGTAGACACCGGGTCAAAGTCTCAATGAAGGAATAACACAATGTCAAAACAAGGATATATCGCTGCCTTTGCAATATCATAACCGATGAATAAAAGATTGTATTAATGTGCTCGAATATGGTTAGACAGATATAAGGACCTCGATAATCTCAATAAAAGGTTAAAATGACTAAGTTCTTAAATAAAAGTCATTTGAATGGTGCGATTATAGCTAAAAGGAAAGGTGCTATTCAACTTTAAAAGATATAACCTTTCACTCTTAAAGGTCACGTTCCTCTGTTATTGAAATATGAATAAAGAGATGTATCATTGGAAAGAGGGGACATTCATATCTATTGGTATGGAGAGATAAGGAGTAGAATATATGGCTTTTAATGTAAATTTATATATTATATTTTAGTGATAAATAAAAGCATTTTGCTTTTTATTTAAATGCAAAGAGATTACAATTACAGTTTGGATTCCTCCTTTGTGATTAATAAGATGATTATTGAATTATTCCGATAAAGCTTATGCATTGGATTTTTTCTGCATTCTTTGTTCGACAATCAGAATAGTGTGAAATATAAATGTGTTTCCTTATTTCTGTCTAATCAGACTTCCAACTGGAGAAGTTAAATTCCTTTTGGACTAACGAAGAATTGCATATAAGATTTGTCTTTTGCAGAGCATAGGGGTAATTGATGATATTTAAATAAATATTGTCTCATAAAGTTGTATGTAATAATCCTTGTTGTAATTGACTTTATTGCCCAGATAAGCAGAGGCACTGGTCTTTTAAAAATCATTGAAATATAGTTATTGGATTTATAGTTGAAGTCAGAAATTTATATCTTCCTTCTTACAAGCATCTAATCAATTATTGATAATCTTATATAAAACATTTAATCATTTCAAGCTATCACAACTTTATATTGATCGAGTTTTGAGGATTTTGCCAACCGAAGAACTCACTAAGTCTAAATTCGCTATATAAAAGCTTTGAGCAAGGTGATTAGGTTCGAAGTGAAGGTTTACCTGCCTAGGTGTAGTGAGGCTTGAAGTGCAGGGGAATTTAGATCATTCCTGTTCGTTGGCCAGAACTAATTGAGTAATCCTATCGGAGAAGTGGCAAAGCGCTTGGATTTCCAATCTGTGGTTTTGGGAACCAACAGATTGGCGACTCTACTGGGGAAAGGTTGCTCACAATATATATTGTGAAGTTACCCAGAATTTCAGATTTTGCAGAGCAGAATCAAAAAATAGTTGTGTTAATTTGTTTGGAAGCGTGCTCTGTTGGAAGCAAGAACCCAGAAGATCAGCAAATCAATACATTCCTCGAAAGAGGTGGCGACTCTATTCAATAAGATTTCAGTTGGTAACTCTGCTAAGGGAGAAGACTCAGAAGGAGATGGTAGATAGTTTTATTTCAAATGTATCAATCATTTCAAAGAAAGCCTTTTATTCCGAATGGCATCAGGCCGTTGGATCTGAGAAGATTTGATTGTGAACCTAACGAGTTATTCCCGAAGCTCTCAAAACTTGTACCAAAGTTCTGTGGAGAATGGGATGAATCAACACTTCGGCATTTGGATGAGTTTTATACATTTGTAGAGGATTATGAAGTTTGTGCAGAGGATCAGGTGATGAAACTGTTTGTTAGAACATTAAAGGAAAATGCGAGACAAGCGTATGAATCATTACCCACACAATGCATCTCATCTTGGAAAGAATTTGAGCAATCGTTCTTATATGAGTTTCATGATGCAAGTGAGGAAAATAACATGTGTTATGAACGGTATGAAAACCAAAACTGCAGCATGGAAGAGGATCTTAACATGTCTCCACTTGATGCCTTTTTCAATCTGGAAAGATATGAAGGTGAATCCGCAACACATTTGTTTATAAGGATGGTGAATATTTTTCGGGAAGTACCTTCAGACATCATGCCTCCACGCAGGGAATTCATAAGAAAATTTCATGGGTTGGGAATCTCGCTAGATAACCCTGATTTGAAGCTTCTCTTTCAAATATTAGAAGAAGATGATGAAAGTTCAAGTTATATATCTCCTTTGGATGCATTTTTGAACTTAGAAAAGCAAGAAGAAGAATCTGCAGTACAATTCTTCATGAGGATGTTTAATGCCTATCAAGAAATACCTTCGGAATGCAAACCTCCATCCTCTGATCTTTTCAATAGAATGCGAGAACTAGGTTTCTTATATGATCATCATTTCTTTATCTTTCTCAAACTTATGGATAATGAACTGGTTGCAGAGGAGAATGAATGCAAGACTGAAATAACATATGAGTCAAGTGAGGTTTCAGATTTGAATGGAGAAGACTTCTTTGGACAGTCTGAGGAAATATTTTTCCATGATGATAGTTGTGTGATATCCAATATTAGTGAATGTGAAAATGAGGAAGAGGATCCTCTCAGCGTGGAAGAAATTTCAGCCTTATTAGACATAGAATATCATAAACATGTTGAGCAAAATGGACCAGATTTTTTCTCAATATACCGGGATAAACAAGTTGATGGATCAATACATATTCAGGGGGTACTAGATGAAGGTGATGATAATTTCCAAGAATCAAATAGTGAAGATGAAATAAAACAACGTACAACATATCAATAGGAAGAAGTTTCAGATGAAAGCTCTCATGCAGATATGCCGAGCTCTCTATGTTCTTGAATCCATTGTTTGAAGAGGAAGCAGATGAAGATATGTCTGAGTTCTCTGTGTTCTTGAATCCATTGTTTGAAGAGGAACCTTTATGCAATGGAATCCATCAGCATCACAATGAAGATAGCAGTCCTAATTTTGAAGTTGATAAAACTCGTAATATGCATTTAGAAGCCAAACACGATGAGGAAGATAGACTGAAGGATAGTCCTGAAGATTGCTCAGACATCTCACTTGACCATATCCCTAATATATGTGAAGAAGTGTCTCTTAGACATGAACCATCTTTCAAACCATTATATAAATAGGTGCTACACCATAGGTCTAAAGAAAAGATTGAACCAGACAAACATAATCGACATTCTGAATGTGGAGACATAGCAAATTGTATACAAAAAGAAAATCACGCAAAGAAGACTTATTCTAATGCTTATATGACTGATCACATACATGACCATAGGGATCTTCCATTCGGCAAGGACCAGAGTGCATCTGATGTTCTGTCAAAGGCAAAACAAAAAGAAAATACCAAAAACTGCATTGATAAAGCAACAAGTATTGTTCACAAAAATGATGGCATCATATTCAAGAGATCGAAAGTGTTACATGATCAGAATTATGTGTTCAACAGATAAAGGATCAAGGTTCACTTTTTGGGGGGCCTGGTGCCACCCAATTTCATTTTGCATCAGATTAAGCAAGGATACTCGGTCTGCTTCTCCAGAGATAGTTGGAATCTCATTATGCCCACAAGGAGCATATGTTCCCAACAAGAGCCATTGATGGAGCCTTAAGTTGAGTCCCCATTTTTTTATTTTGTGAAGAGTGAGCGAAGATGGAGAGTTAGTATGAACATCTGAAATATAGCGGCAATAATAATATTGTGGGAATAAAACGACAAACTCTAAATGAATGTAATTTCCTGTATGATAAACGATAGTTATTAGAAATGTTTGTATCACCGCCGGGTCTCAAAAGATGTAGTAAATACACTGAGTCAAACAAACGACAAACCACAAAGAGTATTCAGAGGAGGACAAGTTTGAATAAGTTATTTGCCATATCACACAGTGCATGGTTTGCATATAAAAGATCACGATGAGTCCATATTAAGAGGAGACTATCGTATTTGCGGTGATAAAATCGGTCTGTTTATTAAAACGAACGAAGATATGAAACGTTGAAGTGGCAGTAAACAAATATTTAATATCAATGAGCAACATACGACAACATCAGATACGAATGATGAGATACCATGCAATAAGATATACAAGGAGCCACCAAGGAGTGAAAATTGTGAAGACGGCAAGGCATACATGGCAAACATCCACGCTAGAATACATTTAGTCAAAGAAACGACAGAAATAGGAGGGCACATTCGTCAGCACATAGCAAATCTGGAACAGCTGAGTATGGGGTATGAGCAACCCAGTCAGCCTGTGTTTCCACGCCACATACTATGGAGTAAGCTTTCAAGTAAAAAGCTTCAGATTTAAAAATGATTAATAGATGGCAAAGATGATATAAACAGACACAGGTCAGTCTCGATGAAGGAATAACACAACGTTAGAACAAGAATATATCACTGCCTTTGCAATATCATAACCAATGAATAAAAGATTGTATTAATGTGCTCGAATATGCTTAGACAGATACAAGGACCCCGATAATCTCAATAAAAGGTTAAAATGACTAAGTTCTTTAATCAAAGTCATTTGAAAGGTGCGATTATAGCTAAAAGGAGAGGTGCTATTCAACTTTAAAAGATATAACCTTTAACTCTTAAAGGTCACATTCCTTTGTTATTAAAATATAAATAAAGAGATGTATCATTGGAAAGAGGGGGTATTCATATCTATTGGTATGGAGGGATAAGGAGTAGAATATATGGCTTTTATTGTAAATTTATATATTATATTTTAATGATAAATAAAAGCCTTTTGCTTTTTATTTAAATGCAAAGAGATTACAATTATAGTTTGGATTCCTCCTTTGTGATTAATAAGATGATTATTGAATTATTCCGATAAAACTTATGCATTGGATTTTTTCTGCATTATTTGTTCGACAATCAGAATAGTGTGAAATATAAATGTGTTTGCTTATTTCTGTCTAATCGGACTTCCAACCGGAGAAGTTAAATTCCTTTTGGACTAAAGAAAAATTGCATATAAGATTTGTCTTTTGCAGAGCACAGGGGTAATTGATGATATTTAAATAAATATTGTCTCATAAAGTTGTATGTAATAATCCTTGTTGAATTGACTCTATTGCTCAGATAAGCAGAGGCATTGGTTTTTTAAAAATCATTGAAATATAGTTATTGGATTTATAGTTGAAGTCAGAAATCTATATCTTCCTTCTTACAAGCATCTAATCAATTATTGATAATCTTATATAAAACATTTAATCATTTCAAGCAATCACATAACTTTATATTGATCGAGTTTTGAGGATTTTTCCAACCGTAGAATTCACTAAGTCTAAATTCGCTATATAAAAGCTTTGAGCAAGGTGATCAGGTTAGAAGTGAAGGTTTACCTGCCTAGGTGTAGCGAAGCCTGAAGTGTAGGGGTTTTTAGATCATTCCCGTTCGTTGGCCAAAACTAATTGAGTAATCCTATCGGAGAAGTGGCAAAGTGCTTGGATTTCCAATCTGTGGTTTTGGGAACCAACAAGAACGTCAACCACCACATTATTTTTGCCTTTCACATACTCAATATCAAAATCAAATGCTTGTATTTTGCTTACCCACTTCTGTTGCCTTTCGTTCAAATCCCTCTGCTCCAGGAAATATCTCAAGTTGTTGTGGTCTATACGTACGACAAATTTAGCTCCGACCAAGTACTGCTAAAACTTCGTTAGTGCGTGCATGATGGCGAACATCTCCTTTTTGTAGATGGAGTACAGTCACTCTACACCCCAGAGCTTTCTATTCTCGAATGCAATGGGGTGACGGTCCTGCATCAACACCGCCCCAATGCCTTCACCGGATGCGTTGCACTCTAGGATAAAGGGTTGAATGAAGTCTGGTAGTGCTAGAACCGGACAAGAACTCATGACTTCCTTCAGCTTGTTGAAGCTGTGTTGTGCCTGCTCATTCCACAGGAAAGATCCCTTTTTCGTCAGATCCGTCAGTGGTGTACTAAGCTGTGAGAATTCCTTCACAAACCTTCTTTAATAACTGCACAACCCAAAGAATCCACGCAGATTCGAGAGAGTCTGGGGAAGCGGCCAATCCAAAATGGCTTGAATCTTCTTTTGGTGTACCTGAACCCCTTGGGCACTGATGATGTGCCCCAAATACAATATCTTCGTCATTCCAAATTCATATTTGGACCTTTTGGCAAACAATGATTGTGACTCCGTGATTTCCAACACTTCGTCCAAATGCCTCAGATGCTCTTCCCACGTCTTACTGAAAATGAGTATGTCATCGAAGAACACTAATAGGAACTTGTGCAGTTGCTTGTTTAAGATTTGGTTCATGAACGACTAGAAAGTAACCGGAGCACTGGTCAACCCAAACGACATGACCAAAAACTCATAGTGTCCGTAATGGCAACGAAAAGTTGTCTTCTCCACATCTTGCTCCCTCATGCGAATCTGATGGTAACCATAGCGGAGATCTATTTTGGAGAAATAGATTGCGTCGTGCAACTCATCCAACAACTCATCGATCTTGGGGATTGGATACCTGTGTTTGATGGTCTTCTTGTTCAACGCATGGTAGTCCACACACATTCGGAGGGATCCATCCTTCTTTACTAGCACTACCGATGACGCGAAGGGCCTTGAGCTGGGCCGGATCCATCCTTTGTTGAGGAGTTCCTAGATCGTCTTCTCTATCTCATCCCTAAACTTTTTAGGATGGCGGTAGGGTGTGGTGATGATAGGCTTGGCTCCTTCCTCTAACTCGATGGTGTGCTCAAAGCCTCCATGTGGAGGGATACTAGGAGGAATGTCGGCGAAAACCAAACTATGTTTGTCCAACACCGCCTGAAGCCCGTCATCATGTTAGTATGCCTATTGACTCCTTGAGGGTTATGTTGATACCAAGCAGTGTGCTGCCCAAATTACATCATCATGTCTGAAAATTTCCTCCATCCGTTGTGCCGAGATTTCCTTCGAGTTGCCATTCGACATTCCCCTCAAAACTACCTTTTTTCCATCCACTTCGAAGGAGAACTCCATCCTTTTGAAACTCTGTGTGTACTCGTCAAGACTCTCCATCCACTGAATGCCCTATATGACCTCCATGTCATCCAAATCTACTACAAAGAAGTCATTTGTTACCGTGTGGTTCCCCATGGTAATGCTCAGTTGCGGGACCAGATGGGTACATGACAATAGGTTTCCTCCTGCCACCTTGGCTTTGAATCCTTGGTGTGCCTCCGTACGCAAACCCCTTCAGTTCGCAAGTGACAAGTTGATGAAGTTGAGTGTGGCCCCATTGTCAAGCATGAACACAACCCGCTGCCCCTGGAGTGCACCCCGTAACCCGAATACAGTGCACCTCGAAGTACCAACAAGTGCTTCGATGGCACCTCCTCTCCGTACCAGTGTGGCAATCCTCTCCGCGTGGTTTATTTTAACCTACATAGAAGCTTTCTGTCCATCTCCTTCGGTTTCAGGTTCCTCATGCTCCTCGTCGTCGGACATCACCTCAATGTAGTGGATTTTTCCTTTGCCCAAGCATCGGTGCCCTGGTCCCCACGGCTCCTTACAGTTAAAATAGAGTTTTCTCCTCTTGAGCTCTTGTTTGGTGGCCTCATCCAATTATGGCTTCTTTGGTGGGAGTTTGTTGTCTTTCTCCTTTGGAGCAAGGGGTCGCTTAGGGTGTGAATAACTCTTCGAGGAAGAAGATGCAGCCATGTCATGTGCCTTCTTAATTGCTTCCGTGAGTGTGATGGGGTTGAATCCTTTCACCGAACCTTTCAGAGGTTCCATCAGCCCATCTATGAACAACACATCCAATCGCCTCTCCGAGATATCTGTCACCAACACAGATAGTCTCTGGAAGTCTGCAATGTAATTGTCTACTGATCTAGATTGCTTCAGCTGCGCCAACTCCTTAAAATTAAGTTCTGGATCTTTCCCGTCGAAGCGGTCTTTCAGTCTCTATGAATTCAGCATAGGTGGTTATTTGATCGTGGCCGAGGGTAACCATTCCATGATGTCACCATTCGTGAGCGATTCTCTCTAGGTGAAGCACTGCAAATTTGATTGCTTCATCCTCTGGCATCGGGTTAAGCTGGAAATATGTGTCTGCCTTCTGTACCCATGCCTGGGCAGATGTTGATCCTGATCCATCAAAGGATGACAGGTTCACCTTTCCTATCTTCCGTTTGAGGACATCGTTATAATAGCCATGACTGTTGCTGCCTGAATATCTCATTTGTAGATCCACATAATCGCTGAAGGATATGTCTCCTTCGAGATTCGCGTTCCTCCAGTCTTGCATTAGTTGCTCTTGCATTTCTTGGAAGGAGAGCTCTCGCTCTCGTCGAGGTGCTTCGGTTCTTAGCGGGAATGTCGACATCGATGGTCGAGAGCGTGAATGAGGGTTTGTTCTCCCTATGACAGAATTATCGTCGTCATTTTGTTCTCCGTTCTTCTTCCCTTCCGCCAACCTTTGCAACGTTTTCTCCACGAGCCGTTGTCGTTCTTGCCCTCTGATCATGGTTTCATTGGAGAAATTGGGTATAGCTAAAACAAGGGATGTGCTTATAATTTTCTTAAACTGATCAAAATATCTCTGCATCTCATTAGATCGTACAAAGGCCTCCTTTTTGGTAAGATTTGTAAGTGGGGCAGCCAACTGTCAAATACTTTTCACAAATGTCCTATAGAATGCACAAAGACCAAAGAAACCTTTCAGATTTGTAGGTGGAGGTCAATCCAAAATTGCTTTAACCTTTTCCTAGTCAACACTTACACCCTTAGAGCTGATTATATGACCGAGATATAGGAATTCTATCATACCGAACTCACACTCTGATTCCTTCGCAAATAATGGCTTTGGCTCAAGGAGCCTAATACCTCATCCAAATGTCTCATATGCTCCTTCCAAGTCTTAATGAAAATCAAGATGTCATCAAAAAATATCAAAACAAATTTTCTAAGCTACTTATTGAACACCCGATTCATATAGCAATGTCGGTTAAGCCAAAAGGCATAACTAGAATCCCAAACTAACCAAAGCAGCATCTTGGTTGTCATTATTGCCAACCTAGCTTTGCAACGTTTTCAAGTCGTTTCATGCCCTTGTTATGTTTGATAGGATGCTTACCTAAGCATTCTTCTTTTGGGTTCCACCTTGGACTATGCTTGCTACTATCTCCCTCTTGGAAACCATAACTAATTTGAGGCTGAAATTTTGCTGGCTGTGTTGATTCGTCACCTTGTTGTGATGCTACCTCTAACTACTATTATTAGTTGCTTTGATTGCCCTTGCATTGTCTTACTACCAGATTTTCTTAGGATATTGCTAGTTATTTTTAGTAAGATTGTTACAATTTTTTTCTGCCAAATCATTTTAACTTTGTGATATCCCTGAACTTCTAATTATCTGCATTTTCAAATAAAGTTTTGGCAAGGAATGGCAGACCTTGTCTCTTGTGCATAAGATGCATTTCTAAGTTAGGAATAAGACAAACCATAATATGATTTGTGATTACTTGAGTGATTGATGTCCTTAGACAATCACCATGTCATCATTTCTTCATGTAGCCAGCACAATTATGATGCAATTTATGAGTGACCTATATGATCACTTATGAATGGCACCATGTCATACTAATTACCTGAACCAGTGACATGATGGTCAGCTAAGTTTACCCATCATCATGTAACCACCTTTCATGTTTGCATTTCAATAAATTGCATCCATCCACTGCATTGACATACACTACAATGCATTATATGACATTTCCATCACTTCAGCATAATTCATAAATACATACCATCATATTCCATAATTATCCATTTGCATTTCATAATCACGCTCAATTCTCAATCATTCCATAATTGCATTTATAATGCATTCCTTGAATCAGCCCATATTTCATAAGTGCACTTACATCTTGCTATGGGAACTGATTATTATATTAATCGGCTAAGGTAAATATGAGAACCGATTGTTATATTAATCGGCTAAGATAAAAGTGAAGATCCATCGGATACAAGTGTGATTCAAGTATAAATAGTGGTTAAGAGTTGACTAAACCGATTATGAATCGGTTTGAGGACACGTCTATTCACTGCATCTTTCCATTCATGAATCACAAGTATATTATGAGGATCGATCCATTCTCTCAAGCATCATCGAAGACATCTTATTTTATATATATAAACTCCTTATTGGAATTGCTCATATCAAGCATCAGCCGTATAGGCTATTCACAGGTTGCAAGTATAAGTTGGCCAATCAGAGACGACACCATTTACAAGATTATATTGTAAATATCAGAAACAACATTACATATTTTATTGCACAGGTGAATTAATATTCAGAAACAACAATTATACGCTGGAGGCGATAACCTTATTGGTCATTGCATATTGTTAAAGAATTCATCAGACACAACTGGTGGTACCCTAAATTTTGATAATTTAGAAGTCCCAATCCATTATCAAAAAGCATGTTTCTCCATACTAAAAAAGATCAAAGGAAGGAATCTTTATGACACAAATAAATAGAACTAACTAATCAAA
>MU224334.1:4531609-4559570 GCA_018584345.1 Thuja plicata | reverse complement strand
CCATACTTGAGAGAGAAGGTTGAAGTGTTTCTTATCTGCTATAAAAAGCCTTGTAACTTGAAGGATAAGTCAAGGTATAGGCCTACCAGCCTTGGTTTTGCAGAGCTAGAATTGTAGAAGTTCCAACTTTGCCTTGGTTGTGACTTGTTAGTTGGCCAAATCACTTGGGTTTCTAAGCATTGGATTGGAAAGTCCATAGGAAATCCAATTTAGCGTTTTTGGGCACCAACAACAACATCTTCAACATTGTAATTAATCAAGTCTCTTACCAAGAGATTGTAGAAATTATACCTTATCATTAAATTGAGAGATTGCAAGAATTACCTGTACACATAACCATCATCATTGCATAATAATACTGTTATATCAAATACAGCAAAAGATTGTATTCATCTTTACTACATTACAGTGCAGCATCATAATTAGACATTGTTTGTAATACAAGTTTATAAATAAATCAGATTACAGACTTATCTTCCATTACTTGCTTACAATCTCATATCTATCTGTTATTAGAAAAGCAATACAAGACGGATCAGATTTCATAGTTATATTCCATTACTTGCTTAATAAACATCTAATTGACATAGTAAGTGAAGGATTGTGGAATAAGATCCTTAGTGTTCTGGAATAGAGAAAAAAGGGGACATTACAGACTTGCTCTATTGGCTTGACTTTGTGGCAGAATCCTCTTGTACCATTTGGCATTCACGTAGGTCGATTTTTTTTTTTGTGTATGAGATCTTGGCTTGCATGCATTCCTACTTAGTCATGTCCACTACATGCCTCTGGATCCTATTCCTCTGATAATACACGACTTGTTCCTTCTCTGTTTTATGATAGGTTGGTTGTTGGAATGATTTTCTGTGAGGTGTTGATGTCCCTAAGGTTTCCTTGGGTTTGCAAGACTACCAATGCTTAAATAGACTTTTTCCATTTGCAAACAGTCAAAAAAAACAAATATCACATGCATTGCAACTATGAAAACCCATGATTAAAACCTTCGCATAGAAAGAGGAATTAGGTATATGTATAGGTAAACTCACCTTTTGGCTACCCAAAACCCTCACTGGACCCACCATTTTCTTTCTCAGAAATCAGCTTTTCACTATTGACTCTGCAATATTTTGAAGCCTGAAAATAAAACCCATGTATTTTTGAAACCTTTACTGCTTCCAAGAAAATACAAGCGATTTAATACACTAGGTAGGAATCTCTCCTATGGTTAAGTTTCATTATCCTTGGTATTTTTGTATTCCCAAATTTAGATCTGTTTTAGTGAATAATGTTCCTTTCATGAAGTTCTATTGTCCTTAAATGTCCTCAAAGGTCCATGGTGAAAATCTATTGTAAATGTGTAATCACCTTAAAAGATTCAATATTTCTATATAAGTTGATTTTCAGGGAAGCCATCCAATAAATCCATTGCTTTTTTTTTACAATGGAATATGGCTCATCTTTAAGAGAATAACTACACTTTTATCTAGGGTAGAATTTATCAGCTGAAGATAAACAAGAGGGACAAACCATTACACAAGATATATGTGGAGAAACCCTTGCAGGAAAAACCTCCACATCCAAAGAGAGATCCAAAGCTTGTATTAATCCTCGAATAGAGTTACATCAGTACAACTTTTCTCTAAATTTTTTTGTAGCACTTCGTTACTTTATCAACCTGCAAAACAACTTACTCGACTCCTACTCCAAGCTTCAAATATAGCCAAAAGCAATACCATGGACTAAAATCATGAGCTGAGTGGCGTACATGCAAAAGATATGTCATGACAATGTCCAGGAGTTACATGCATCATTGTGTTGTTATTGATGAAATCGTGCTTTCCCACTCAATTCCACCTTGTAAAAAATAAACCAAATGCCTAGAAAATAATGTGTAATTGCAAAAATTGTTTCTCTTCATACAAGACATGAAGTTCCCCTTCCATGAATTTCAGTCACATAAAATAATAATTGACTAATAAAATTTAAAGTTAAAATAGGTAGTAATAAGATTAATATCACGAATTCTGATTAGATTGAAAGGATACATATTATATGATTTGAGTCTTGTTTAATTGCCGATTTACATTTGTATCAGAAAACCTTTCTTTACTTGATGGTTAAAAGGAGTGTAAATAGAGAAAACCATTTCAAATATTTAGGGGGAGTCACCAAGTTTTGAATAGGTACCAATGCTATGGAATTGTGGATGCGCCAAAATGGAAACCTTGAAACTAGTGAAAAAATGTGAACAATGTTTTTCATTTAGCATATTGGATTGATGATTTATTGCATTTAATAATTTAGACCTACTTCTTCACTCCAAATAACTTGGAAACTTATTTAATATGCTACTGATTGAGACAGTAAACTTGGAAATTTATTTGATATTGTTACTGATTGAGACCGTAAACTGACCTCCTTCAGGGGCCATTGTTATAAATATGGTTGTTGGAGGAGAAGTAGTAAGTCTAAAAAATATTGAAGAAGGATGTGGCCTTGTAATAGAAGAAATGCCAATTCGTGTAAGTTCAATTTTCCCTTGCATTTTTAGCTGCCGTTTGAAAGTACTTGGATTAAAATCAGACGGTATATCATGTAGTTTATTGTGCATTTTATAATGTTTAGGACCTCTTAACCCTTGTTCTTATACAGTGGAGGACAATTCTTATTGCTGAGATTATAAAATAAATAAATCTTGGATGCTTGTTACAGATCTCTGAGCTGCTCTGAATAGAAATTGGCAATATGCGCTCAATTATCAAGCATAATGGCATCATATAACTACATCCATTGTATATATTGCAAAAGCATATTGCTGACACTAAGATTAAGTTTACAGCATTGATATCATTGTCATACACGTTTTGCATCACATATAGAGAGAGGGAGATTATTAACGTTCAATGAAATCCCATCAGCCCAATATGGCACTGTATTAAATAATTTTGGCAATTATAGCTAGATTCATTTTCAGAACATACTTACATTGTTCAGTTATTTTCATATCCAGCAATGCAATTGTAATATTAAGGTGTGCCCCGTAGAAATGGATTATCATTCCTGTTTTCATTACGTGCCATGAAATCTGCTTACTGTTGCAGAAAATGGAATCTGAGCTTGTTACGTAGAGCAACTATTTTTAGGACAGATTGTGAGCACAACCCTTGGAGAGGGAAACTGATTTTGTGGCAACGACTTACATTAATAGACTTTATTGCCAAATGAAAAATTTATATATCATAAAAGCAATTTAAGATAATGCATATCTTAAACTGCTCAATGGGACTAAAGGTTCAATCATCCATGGGACCATTTACTGCAAGAGACTAAACAATTTTCTTGGCATTCCCATTTATCTTCGTTTTTTATTCTCACTTTGGTCTTTAAATACATTGTGTTGACATCCATTTTGATCTTGTCTACACATAAGTGGACATAACACCTAAAACAATTCCTCTATTCACTTTGCTCAATCCCTAATTGTCTAGGATCACATCTTTGGATTGGATTAAGGGTGTGATTCTATCTGTAGGAATTAACAACACCTGGAATATTGTCCTGCCAATTCAAATGATTTTTCCTACCGTTTTAGGCAAACTCTTTCAAAAATTCTAACTTGGACATTGGCTTACACGCTTAATGTTCCAAATCAAATGTTTCGGATTGTGTATTTAATGACAAGACCTAATCTACATCTGTAATATTCTAAGGATTGTCAATCAGGGGAGATCAAGTCAATCAGGGGAGATCAAGTAGAAATATCAAGCATTATAAGAAATTGCAGCATATCAGATAACATTGCATTAATTATACTACACTTGGATGTTCTACATAATCCATGTTTGTGGCTTCAATCTTGTGAATTTGTTAATGGGGTGGCTCAGATAAAATCCCTCGTAACAAATGCTCGAAGGCATTTCTTAGCACCACATTTTGCTTAGGAAAAGAATTAGTGAAGGTGATTGGTTGATAATGTAGGCCTTGGTAGAGGAGTAAATTTTTTGGTGCATAAGTGCCCATAAACTAAATTGTGGAAATTCATCCTTGATTAGTCATCAAATCGCAAAGTAGAAGTATAGTTCTTGATTTCAAGATTCGATTTTTGGGTATAATACATAACCAAATATTCAACATTGATGACTTGAATTTTACTAAGAACTAAGCATATCTTCTATTCCCCTTTCATTTATCAATTGCAATTCAATCTTAATTTAGTATTTGATTATTATTAATTAATTTAGCATTATTTAATTGAGATTTGCATCAATAAGTGAGGGCTTATGAAAAAATTGCTCTATCATCAAAAACCAAAAGGACTATTATTTTGTTCTCTTGCCATTAGATCTTAGCATGAGAGATGTAATTTGTTTAGATTCACCAATTTTTCAATTAGACACCATGCCCTTCCTAGAAAATCTAAAGCATGTTGATTTATCAACAAAATACTCTTATGCTTTATGAGCTATTGAAGGTTGGAGCCTTGTTTCACTTGCCTCAAAATGTAAAATTTGAAGTCTTGGTACACCTTGTTAACTAATTTGAGATAATCTAAACGGTTTTTCCCTTTGTTAAAAAAATGCCTAAGTGTTTCCTTCGTCACCTCTTTTATTCTAATGAATGTGTTGGATCTTGCCAAATCTTGAAAAGTCCAAGTATGGGGATTTTGGTTATTTAAATTCTCAAGTTTGTGCAAAGTTACCGAACTTTCAAGTTTATGGGGTTTTCCTTATCAAAGTACCTTTTTCCCAGCTCCTTTGAAACCCAAAATCCTAACTATTTGCCTTGAAACTTTCCTATAGTAGATTTTTGGGCTCACCCTTACTTGAATACAAGCTCCTTGGAACCCTCAAACTCCATACATTGAAGATTTGCACATACCACTTAAGCTCCATGCATTAGAGTTTCCCTTCCCCAAGTACTATTTTCAAGATCCTTCCAATCTTTGAAAACTCGACTCAATTCCTTTTGGTGTCGGACTTTAGACAATCCCCTTGAGTATCATTCCCACGATTCTGCTAAACTCTGATCCTTGATTCTATTCACTAAGTTCTTTGTCAGGATCATGAATTTAGCCGTATCTTTGTTTGGGTACTTATTAAGAAGCATTCCCAATTCTTGATTTTTTATTCTTTATAATAGGATAGCTATTGAAGTTGAAGTTTTGGCCTTCCCTTTCCCTAGGTACCCATTCGTTAGTTCTCCAATCCTTGAAACAAACTCTGAATCTCTTACCATTAGTATCCAAATTCGATGCTACAAAATCCATTGTTCATTTGCTTCACTAGAGTAAGTGGCTAAGGAAAGAAGAAGTTTTCAAGTTCAAATTATTAGATGTTTAGACTTGTCCTTGTTGGAATGTGTTTTCTTTAGTATCCGTAATGCCCAACTTGTAACATGTTTCTATGTAAAAAATGTTGAAGCTAGAGATGCCTAAGTACTCTTAATGTGGTACTAGATATGATGTATCCTCAAATACCGATCTTGGACACTTTGCACTGCATTACAATATCAAGATTGTGAATTTGGGATTGTCCCTAGTTTTCAAGCCTTATGGGATGGATTTGTTGCCTTTTTTGACCCTAAAAGTCCAACATTCTCAAAAGCTAATTTCGTTAAAAATAAAAAATAAAGTGCAATAGGAAAAAGTTGAAGATCTTAAGAGGTCTTAAGTATGAAGATCTTGTGCTCGAAAATTTCCTATGGATTGTGCTCTTCTTAGATTTTCATATTTTCCATTTTTGACATATGTTTTAGTTAAACTTTGCCTTATTACTTGGCCTTTGTTAGAGTTTCAACTATACATTTTTTTGGATACTTGTTTCATGTCATCCTGAAACCTCGAACTCCAACAAGTCCTATACATCTTTTTTTATACTTATTTTTTATTTTAAAATTTTGGCCTTACCTATACTTGGGTACTCATTCCTTATCGTCCTTGAGTCTCAACTCTAAAATCAATATTTTCACTAAATTACTATACTAGAGTTGGAATTGTGGTCTTAGTTCTACTTGGGTACCTATATTTATTATTCTCTAACATTGAGTTTTGTTGTTTCCTCCATAAAGCTCTTTGAAGTTAGACCTTCACTCATCCTTTTACCTAAGTATGTTTTCCTTGGCATCTTTGATGCCTAATGCACATAACTTCCTACATATATGCTATCAGAGTCAGACGTGCGGGCATCCTTTTCACATGGTACCAATATGCAAACTCCTAAACCTTGATCCTTGACAAGACATGGGTTACACATGAACCCCAATCCTTGAAACTACCACATTTTCACAAGTTCTATATGCCAACTTTTTGGTCTATCTCTAAGTGTATTGAAGGACCTAATTCAATCCTATAACTAGGAAAATGAATTTTTTCTGTCCAAAATAGTTGTTGATCTATAAGATTGTACTTTCTTACATTTTCACTAACTAAGAAGATGATTGACATAGTCGTTAATGCAACAATTATAGTTTATATCTTGACGGACCTTAAGCAACCTCCAAGCCATTGTTTGGTAGAATTTTAGGGATTTCTCATAGCTTTCATGACAAATTATGGTAGATATATTTGCATGCAAATCCAATTATCCCTTAATTGAAGGTTGTGGTAATGGGTAGAACATAATTGTGATTTCCTTATGATGGTTTGACACAATCCGCTTCTGTCTTGTGATCTTAGCTTGACATACATCACATATCCAAGGAGACCACTTCTGTAGTAGTTTTTGTATTTCAAACAAATTTTTCATTTGTAAAATGTTGTAAAATAGGGGAAAGAACCTCTGTATTGTATACTACAATTTATTGTTTGATATGATTGATTCAATATTATCTATGCAATTTGTAGTGATAGAAACTTCTAGTTCCTTTATATGAATGGTGTTTTGATTTACATTGTTTTCACCTTTGTTGCATTCTTTATACTTGAAGAGAAGTGCACCTTCAAGGAGTATGAAAAATATTTTCCTATGCATTTATCATAGTATTTGTTATTCTAGTTAGTAGAGTTTCAAGGGGAGAGAATCTTTCAAAAAAGCAAGCAGGGTTTGTACTGATGGTAAATAATTATTAAATAGAACTTTGTAATGGGATTACATTTGCAATTTTCATGTTATTGCAAGGCAATAATAATCTTTATAAGAGAGCCATATATTATGAGCCACTAGAAGAGTTGTTGTCAAGACATAGGAGAAGATACACTTGATGACTCTATTTTCCATGAATAGGCACTAGTTAGTCAATGTTCCTCCTAACTCATTCATATAATAAAGAAGAAAAATAATTTGATGTGTAATTTATTTATTTAATTAATTGTGTTCATACCTAATCACTAAGGGTAATATAAATATTATAGTAGTGAAGAATCTTGTAAACTCTTGCCATGTTTGTATAAATATCTTCTTTATTTCTATACTGTGATAAGCCTTTTGTATTCATATAGAATGCATTGTTTTAATAGGGATACCCCCTAGGTTTTGTAGATCCTAAAGTGTTGGAGAGAATAGTTTATTTTCTTGTTTAATGGTCATCCTCTCAACCACTCGACATAAATTCCAACTTATCATAGTTACTAGATGCAAGTTGAAGCTCAACAAATCAGTGACTTTGCTAAGGAGTTTAGTGTCTAAATTTGTGGTCCTTTTTGGGAAATTAAATAATCTCAAGCTTTTGAGTGTTGGTCTTGTGGTGCTGTAGAGCCCCTATCATTTTCCCACATTGGGTGGATACTCTATAATAAACAATCTAAACATTATTCAAAATTGTCAATATGGATGAAAAAGAGGTCATTTGCCTTAAGATGACCTAAACAAGAAGTTTGTTGATGAATATAAAACAGAATGTGCTACTTGGAAAGCAAAAGATACAAGTCATCTATGTCTTTTGTAGAACAATTTGAAAATAATAGAGAAAACCCACAAGGACAAATAAATTGGTTTTAGTAGTGAAAATTTTACCTCTATGTTTTCTCATTTTGTACCTCACATACATTCTACTGCATTGCTAACCCTTTCGGATATTGTAAAAAGACTATGGTCATATTTTGTGAAAAAACTATGGCATGAGTGGTTTGACCATCTCAACTACCACTGTATTTAGTATCTTAACATTTAGCATATGGTCATGGATCTTTCTAGGATCAACTTTTTCAAATGAGTTTACTGGTTTGCACCTTGGGAAAGTACCATGAGAAATTTTTTGACAAAGGGAAGGCTTAGAGGGAATGCAATGTCTACTCTAAGGGAATCAATGACTTTGAAGCTTGGTGTAATACGAAACTTGTTGGTGGCATTTCAAAGTTTTTAGCTCCCTAGCATGGGCATACATTCCTTTAGAGAAGTGTCAGGTCTTAGAACTTCAGAGTAGACATTGCATCTTTCCTAGTTATTCCAATGGTGTCAAATAATATTATTTTTTTGAGTCCATGAGAGACATGGACTCTTTGTTAAGCACAATGTGTATTTTGAGGAGAGCTCTCCTAGTTGATCCTTCCATCTTCCTTCCTCCACAGAGGATTCAAATGATAGTAATGTTGAGTGGGATTTAATAATAGAGGAAAAGTACAACTTTGATTCAAAACAAAACTTGTGACCTTGTTCCACTTCTAAGGGAAGAAAATTGGTTTGGTGTAAGTGGATCTATTAAACCTAATTTGTAGCAAACAAATCTACTGACAATTACAAAGCACAACTTGTGACCAAAGGTTTCTTGTAGGTGGCAATGTTGACTGCAATGAGACCTTTGGCCCATTTCCAAAATGAACTCCATTTGCTTGACACTTGATATTTATATAGCTCATGATTGGAATTTACATCAAATGGATGTGAAGGGTGCATTTCTTCATGGGAACTTATAGGAGGATATTCATATGGAGTAGCGAGAAGGATTCATTTAGGATTCTTGATTGGTTTAACAATTAAGGAAGTCTCTCAATAGATTAAGCAAGACCCATAGGCTTGGTATGCTAAGATGGACTCATATCTTCTCTTAGTCTAGTGCTTTAGACGTTAGTCAGATTTGAATGTCTATATCTTCAAACAAGAGGATGTTCTTTTTTTTGTTCTCTATGTTGATGATTTGATTTTTGGAAGGAACACCTCATCCCTCATTGTGGGTGTCAAGAATGTTTTGTATGATAGGTTTTCCATGATTGACTAGGGTCTTTTGCACTACTTTTTTGGGATCGAGATCATTCAAACCTATTTTGAGGTCTAAATTGAACAACCCAAGTACGCTCTTGATCTTCTATCTTGTTTTGTATGGTTGTTTGTAATCCTAAAGCAACTCCCTTTTTGTTTGGAATCAAGTTTGTGATAAAGTGTTCCACACCACTAGTTGATGCCACCTTTACTCTTAGTGTGTCGATAGCAGCATCTACCTAACTCATACTTTTCTTGATATTTCATTTGTAGTTGGCAGTGTTTCACACTTCATGATAGAGCCCCATGAGTTTCATTGAAAGGAAACCAAACACGTCAAGATCCACATGCACTTTCTTGAGGAGTTGATTCAAGAACATGTCATTGTTTTTTTCTACTACCTACAACAAAGAAAGTTGCATATGTTTTCACCAAATCCTTCATTAAGATCACATATGTTCTTTAATATCTCTTGAGGTTGTGGGACATTGATTTAGGGGGGACAATATCAATGGGGAAATTTTTCCTATTCTATTTTCTCTCTTTTTTTACTATTATTGATGGGACCTTTTGTAGATGGCTACCTTGTCAGGCCTTATATCTAGGACCCATTGCATCTTCACATACATTTTCTCGTAAGTTTCACTTAAGGGCGGGTGTTATTGCGATTGGGCTACTAGGATAATTTAACTATCTAGTACTCCATCTAGGTAATTTTACCACTAGGTTAATTTCACTTTGAAACTTTCTTATTATCCCATATTGGATGTGTTTTTATTTTCTTTGGTGGTAGATGCTATGTATACTCACCCATCACTCTTTACAATTTAATTTTAATCTCATTTCTTTTTCAGCTTTTCTTTCTTCATTTCACTTTTATTCTTGGATGGATTTTCATCCAAATATTACAATTCAAAGGAGTGTACATTCTTAAAATTTCAACCATGAAGAAGAAGATGACACACAACCATTAATGTAGTTTTATCTATAGTTTTGGATTAGACCGTGTGCTTATTTTTTGATTAAAAAATTGAGCACACAAACTATCAAGACAATTTATTATGGACTATAGAAATTTTATGCATTTAATTAATGTAGTGATCGGTTTTCCAAGTCTTGGTGGTACCAGGAAACCTCCTAACCACTGTTCTAATTGATTTTATGAAATTTGTCTTAGCTTTCACAATAAAGTATGGTGGTTATTGGCACATGAATCATATTTTTCCCTAACTAAAGTTTGTCATAATGGATAGAATAGAATTGTGATTTCACATGACCCACTTTTAGGCAAATGTTTCTAGCAGTTAATCTTGTGATCTTGATTTCACACATGTCACCTATGCAAGGGGACTATTATTGTAATATTTTCTAACTATATAGGATTAATTTTCATTTGTAAAATGTTGGAAAAAAGTGAAAGAACCTTTGTAGTATATATCATAGCTTATTTTTTAAAATACGATAGATTCATTATTATCCATGCAATTTGTAATGATGCCAAATTTTGGTCGATTTATACAATTGATGGTTTGATTTAAATTATTGTCTTCTTTGTTGTATTATTTATTCTTGAAGAGTAAACCTTCAAGGAGGGTGAAAAAACTTTACCTGTACATTTACTACAATTTGTGTTGTTTCGGTTAGTACACTTCAATGAGAGTGAGAAAATCTTTCCAAAAAGAAAGTTGGGTCTACAATGCTAGTTAAGTATGATTAAGTAGAACTTTGTAATGAGATTGCATTTGTAAGATCATGTTATATCAAGGAAATGATAGTCACTGTATGGTAATAAAAAGAGTTGTCAAGACATATTGGTAGATATATTTGATGATTGTTTTTTTTCTCGAATAAGCCCCAATCAGTTAGAGAAAATCCTCCTCCACTCATGAAAAAGAAGAAAAATCATTTGATTTGTAATTTCCTTTTAATTTTCTTAGGCTTGTACCTAAGCACTAAGGGTACAAGGGATATTTTGTGATTAATGTTGTAAGCCCTTGCCATTTTTTGTATAAATATATTATTTTCTGTACATTATGATAAGCTTGTAGTATTCATATATAATTCAGTGTGTTAATAGGGCTATCCTTCTAGGTTTCATAGAGCCAAGGCTGGAGGAGAGAATAGCTTATTCTGTTGTTTATAGGTCATCCTCCCAGTGAATTTGAGCATAGAAATTCCCAACCTCTTAGAATTTACTAGATGCATCTTGGAGAGCCAACAAAAGGGTTAGGATCATGCTACTAGTAACCATAGTTAGAGCCAAAGGGGATAAATGAGGACCATCATACGTAGGAAAAACCTGCACTAAGTCCTCGAGACAAAGGAGTTCTTGCAAGTAAGGATTTTAATGAGAAACAATACATTTGAATATTGTGTTCTTGATTTGATTTTGAGATATAGAAAGACAGGAGCCTTAGGAGGAAAGAAGAGGCTTTGAATCATCACTAAGAATTGTAGAAGATCATGATATAGTCAATTGATGTGGAAGATATATATACCATGTACATGATCATGAAAATTGTTCTTAAAGCTGGGAATATTACTAGCCTATTCCAAAACATAGATGGTCCAAGAGCTACATCCATGAGCAATCTGTCACTTTTAGTACAATATTTGTTAGTCCTTTTGAGATATCAATCTCCACATGGATAGAAGTAAAAATATTGTGAGAGAAAGACAAAGTCATATCTACTAACAAAAATCTTCATAGAGATCTTCCAATTGTTGTCAAGTGAGCCTAACTCAAAATGGTATTATAGTAAAATATTTAGTTAAGGGGTTGAAGTTTTGAAACCATGACTTTGGGGGTTATGAATGTTTCCTCCAAAACCTAATTCAATTATTTAGAATAAATTCTTAATCCTTCATGGACTCAAATACTACAATGAAAATCCTCTACACAGGGATAAATTTCAAGATGGTTGTCCACATGTAGCTACTAGGACCATGACATCTAGTTACGTAATTCTGGAACGATAGGTCAAAAATGATCTTTTAGAAAATCATGTTTTAGAAAATCCCTTGGGGAGGCCAATGAACCCATTTTTTTGAAAAAATATTACACCATATGTCGCATAAAATAATATAATGTTATAAAATTGTAGAGATTGGTAGAAACATCATGTTTCTATTGTTATATTTATTATGACTCCTACATACTATCTTAGAAGAGTTGGGAGTTTCTAAAAATTTCATTGATAAATTAGGAGTCAAACCAAGGACCTCTAATTTGTTGTTTCGATGCTATGCATTTGAGCTACTAGACGTCTTAGTGACCACTCTTTTAGTTTGGATGTCTCATTTTCTAAGACCCCCTTGAGCAACATAATAGGTGCTTCGGGCTCCTAGCTTGGCCTAGTTCTATTGATCTAGCTTTGACACCATGTTAAATTTGTATGGACCAACTATAAGTCAAATCTTAGACCTCCCATTTGTTCTAGGTGTTCTATTGGTGATCTACTGACCCTCCTGGTGACCACTCCATCTTTGGTTTGGGTGTGGCTCATTTTACAATAAGAGTTGTATTATTGAGGGGAAATAGCAAAGATATTTGCAAAACTTTTAATAGACGAAAATCAATTATATATGTTAATGTAGGGTGATGATTTAAGGCCTTTTACCTCTACAAAAGGGCCCTTACACTAGAAGATGTAGCCTTCTCTAAGGTTTGTGAAGTACAATATGCACCTCTATGATTCCAATAATTTGCTTGTTGAGTTAAACCTCAACACCAAGCTTGGAGTCACCACATTGCAAGATGAAGAATGAGTAGGGTTGGGAATGCAAGAGTTTTTCAAAAGTAACATCTCACCTTTTAAATATACATACATATGTATATGTATATGTATATGTATGTGTATGCGTATATGTATATGTATATGTACATGTATGTATATGTACCATATTTTGATGTGCTAGTGTACAATAAAATTGTATGTCATGAATACATTTTGGCTTATTAAATAAATACAATCATGAAGCACAAGTTAATCTAGTTTAAATTAGTCAAGTTTTGGTAATTTAACAAAAAAATTAAATGCAAAGAATTACTATATTAGCTCTAGAATTAATGTTGTGGATATGATGTTGTAGTATTGGAAAGTTGATTCTTTATTATCCTAAATTTTGACTCTCTCGTCTAATTGTCTTGGAATTAGAAATAGAATCCAAAACCTTATGGTGCAATATCGTGGCCATTGGGTTTACTAGTCCATGTTTTGATTTAGTGTAGTAGCCTAACAAGTGGGTTGACCCTTACATAACCACAACCAAAAGGCATTAATATATCAACAACACATAAATAGAGGTGTTGGCTATTACAAGTGAGGTATTAACAACAAGGTCAAGAATATACCATTAACAACACACTAGAAACATAGCTAGTAACCCGCATGAAGAGTGGGAAGCCAACTCACTCATAGCGGGGCGAGGAGAATGAAAGGTAGTGTGATGCTATCTTCATCGGAAGACAATAGTCCACTTGATATGGTGCTCAAAGTTAAACTATGACATTCAAATGTGATTTTTTTGAAGGTTATTTTAGTAAATAAACTTTTCTTTACCCCTTTTTAATTAAATAGGGTAAAGGCATTGTTTACAAACACCTTTAGGATATGGTTGACTCAATAGGTTTTGTGTTCTCCTAAATCAATTTTCTTGTGAGTTTGATTAATAGCGAGGGGGGATATCAACAACATCATATACAAGTGTGTAGGTGGCTAGTTTGTAGATGAAATGGATCTAATTTTGTCACTTATGAAATTGAAGTGTGCAATAATGATTTTCACAATTTTATCTATATGAATTATGAAAAATTGAGCATATCTAAATACAAAGACATGTGTACAAACATATTGTATACACCTAAATTTGGTCAAGCAAAATCAAACAAAGAGCAAAGTGAGCAATCAAGCAAAAATCAAGAATTATTGAATAATCAAAGCCTTTAGATTAATTAAATAAAAAAGATCAATTAATCATACAATTGATTTGAATTAATTAATTAATTTTATAGTTAAATCAAATTAAATTCAACCCCTTCAAGGGTGCACATGGCTAAAACAAATCAATTAATTAATTTTCATTTATTTTCAACCACCACATGGGACAAAACCAAAATCAACCGATGAGAATGAGGAATTGAGCTCACATGGATCACTCAAGAGGCTTTGCTATCTCAACCATCCAATTTGCCTTTTCTATCTTGACCATCCATTTTGTCCCAATATTTGAAATCATTAACCTAACTCACCTTTAATAATGGCTAACCTAACTCTACCCCCTACCCTTGGGAAATCCTTTAAAAAGCATGCATTTTAACAACAAATTACAACTTTACATTCTATCATTTGGAGCATCCTTATTATAGGTAATTAATCTCATGAGCATTGTTGGATTTGCATAGTAGTGGTCATAATTGAAGCATTTTTAGTGTAATTGAGATAAAATAGGGCATAATTGCATCATTTAGATCATCATTTCTCAACCTAGGACTGTCACTAATGGATGTTAAGATGAGAGCATACTATTAGCTTTTCTAGATAGAGAGCCATGAGATGCTCATTGTTGATGTTTTCAATTCAATTAGCTTAAATTGTTTAGTTTCAAAGTTGAATTGATGATGTTGCAAACTAATCTCATGAAGATATATTTCTCATATATACAATGGTGCCCACCGTGGGGCTGAATGCCTCATTCTAACATATTTATGAATTTTTGGTGTCTTTGAGTGACTTTTCTTTGCAAGTTTTCAAACTTTGTAGGTGAAGAGACACATTTAAAGAGTTAAATAGCCCGGGTGAAGTAAAGTTTGACGCATTTACAAAGTTAAACATCACATGTGAAGTAGAGTGTGACGCCTTTCCGGAGGAAATGACACGGGTGAAGTGAAGTCTAATGCTTTGCAAAGATCCTTAAATGCCTTTACGCAGTGAAACAATGCGTGCAAGTTAAAGTCTAACACCTTTTCCAGAGAAATGTCAATCCATAGGAAAGTACGGAAACCAAGATTCTACAAGAAATTGGAGGAGAAAAAGGCTAACAAAAGGTGGAGTGCATTGAAGGAGACTATAAACTATGATAAAGAATTTAAAAGGAAGGTAAACATGCATAGATATTGGCGTATAGATGAGCTTTACCAAGCTTCTTACAATATGTCATATTTTTTTTTGGATCATACTCCTTATGATGTTCCTATTTGAGCCTAATTCTCTTATTTTCCATAAATTTGAGCAATTTGTCTTTCAATTTGGATATCCTCACTTTGCTTTGAGTGTGTTGAAGTAACATTTGTAAAAGGGGATGCAAAGGAGCATGAACAATCACCACTAAGTGAGTGTCAAAATGAAAATAAATAAAATAAAAAAATGCGCCTATCTTTGCTAGCCTCGAACAAAGGTAAGATCTAAAATCCCTTTGCATTTCTTAGATTGTGGCAAGTCAAAGTTGGAATCTATCCTAATTAAAAGAGTGAATTCAAGTCACGAATTATAGCATGAGGCCTATGATCTTCACCTTCTTAAGTGAATAAGAATTCCAAACATGCCAAATTTGAGATGAGAATGAGCTAAGTCATTGAACCAAACATAAAATAAGCCTCCTTGCTTGTGGAAGAGAAGTGTTAGGTATATGCTCTTCACCCTTTGGGTGAATCAAAAAGCTAAACACACTTCAAATCCCCTTAGAATAAGAGGCTTGGAATGAAACTTTGCTAATTGTGTTTGGGAATTGAAGTAGTAGGGATATGCTCTTCACCTTTGAGGTGAATCAAATTCCCCGACCTACCTATTCTTTTCATTTATTACTTTATATGAACATGCTAAAACCATAGTGGGTATGTCTCCCAATATTTTCCTTATCGAGGATGGTGAGAGTGAACGACCCAAAGTGGGAAACGAGATTAAGCCAATCTATTCCACCCACTTCTGAAAAAACCTCATTAAGTTGAAAAAATTAGAGGGAAAAAATATCAAATGCGTGGACTCGTAGGGTTAATAGCCTAAATCGCGCATCGTGACTACGTAGCCCTTGTATGATTCATTTGATCTTTTTGTGTGGAAATTTAATTAAAACCCGATTAACGTAGCAATACCTACCTTTCTAGAGCCAATTTAAAAAGCCAAATTTGTCTATAGGTAGATTGCTTGGAAGATGTTATTGTGCAAACCCATGGAAACATTCGAGAATATACACTTTGTATTTAGGGTTTGAGGGTCAAGCCAATTGTTTTTTTGGTTGTTTTGGTTGATAATTCATGTTTATAAACATAAAACATCCATCCAGATCTGATGAACAATTTAAATTTTTAAAAAATTAATCAACTGGGGATCAAAATAGTAAAGTGACAGTTTCCCATAAATCTTTTTCAGCGTGTGAAAATTCTTTTAACGCTTTTGAAAAGAGAAATAACACGTAAAAAAGTGTTTTGACGCTTGTATACTGTCAATTAACGCGCTTGAATAGTCAACTAGTTGGTAGCAATTTTCCAGTAAGCGTGTACCAACATTTCTGTAGCGCGTACAAGCTTTATTTTAGCGTGTAGAGACTGAGACATCAAAACAATTGGTATGGCCTGTCAAGAAATTTTGAGATCATTTTTGGATACCCTTTTCAGAGTACTACATGTCTGGTGCAAAAGATAGATTAAATCCTCACAAATTCAAGGTGTTAAGAAAAATTAAAAGGGTTATTGATCAAGAAGGTGCTATTTTAAAATTTTGAATCTTTGTTAATGCCGATCTTCACAAGGTCCCACCATATCAAGATATCCCCAAAAGAAGATGAAAGTTACACTAGACAAGAAGTAACCTATTTGGGCGAGACACCTTACAACTTATTTCCAGGAGAGTTAGAACCCAAGATGATGACGTTTCCCTATAGATATGTTGACCCTAACCTCATCAATAACATCAATGAAGCCAACAATTCTCATAACAACAATCACGATGACATAAACAATAATGAGAATAATAATCAAGGAAGTAATGTCACCCATAATGGAGGCAATAATTAAAATGATGGAAGCAATAGGGACCATCAAGATGAAGAGGCCACCGAAGAGAGAGTAAATGAGGCGACACAAAATCCTTTGTTCCTAAAAGTCATGGAAAAACTATTAGAAAGAGATGGGGAGAAGTATTTATTCGACCTAGCCCACGCAGGAGTAAAGCTTCCACATGACTATGACATGTCCACTTTGAAGAAAGATGAAGAGGAAGAAAATCCACTGACGATAATGAATAAATAATTTAAGATTTTCCAAGTGCAGTTGGATAATATGAAGAAAATGACAACGCCAAAGAAATTTCTGATTGAAGCTATATGCCCATTTCCATTTGATAGAAATATAATTATGATACCATTTCCTCTAAATGCGGTCTTTCCTAAATATGATAAATACATGGTGGCATTCGACCCACAAGACCACTTGAGAGAATTTTGTGCATTAATCTTGGAGTTTATGCATGATACCACTTATTTTATGTGATTATTTCCAAGAAGGCTTGGAGGACCAGCGATGGAATGGTTCTCAAAATTACCCTCAAACATTCAAACATTTGAGGAGCTGACATCTAAGTTTGTGACTCATTACTCATATAACATCAAACATGAGGTCACAATGATAAATTTATGTAACACTAAACAAAGAGAAGGAGAAGCATTCTTAATCTTCTTACAAAGATGGAGAAAGATATTTAATCGATATCCTAGAAGTATTCTAGAAAAGGAGAAAATGGATATCTTTCTAAATAGGTTGAACACAACGATGAACTATCGGCTACAACTCCAATGCCCACCCACTTTTGAAAAGATCATTGAAAATGGAGTTACCATAGAGGAAGTTTTGGTGAAAAGTGGAGAGATTAATCTTTTTAAGGAAAATAAGAGTTTTCCTAATAATCACAATAATTCCAACAACAATCATGATCCTACTAATAGCAATCGATTTTGGTTCAAGAACACCAATAAGGGCCTTGTAAATGATGGAGTTGTTGAAGCAAATAACTTAAAAGGTGCTCCATTCAATCTCACATGAGGATCTAACCAAGCGAATAATATAAATCAATTAGCAAAGATCCCGCTCAACAATAATAACTTTTCAAACAAGCAAGAGGCTAACAAGCCAAAATATTTCTTTAATCTAATAGCAAGAAGGAAGTTCACACCCTTGGGTGAGCCACTTGAGAATGATTTAAGAACTCTTATTGCTATTAAGATTATTGTCCTACCAGAATTAAGGCCCTATGAACTACAAGTCAAACCTTCATGGTGGAACGACGCTTATCGTTGTGAGTACCATCGAAATAAAGGGCACAAGACAAATAAATGCATGAGATTAAAGCATGAGGTGCAAGACTTAATAGATAATGGTGTGATAAAGGTGGAAGGGACTCAAAACAATGAATATCATGTGGCCTTTAAAACTCCTTTCTTCAATCATGAAAAAGGGGAATATTCAAATAATAATCAAAATAACAAAGTCAATTTTGCACATAGCTATGATAATGTAATCAATTCCTTATCAGGACATGAGAACACTATCAATGTTGTTGTCGTAAAAGATCAACCAGCAAAGGAAACCTCTAATGTTGTTACTAGCGGGAAAGGATGAAAGATAATATTACAAGGAACCACCCCTAAGAATACTTGCCCTAATCAACCATCTTCTTCTCAAAGGCAATACTATATTGTGAAACAATTGCAAAAGAATCCAACCCAAATATCAATCCTTGAATTGTTAAAACTCTCGCCAAATCATAAGGAGATTTTGGAAAAGGCTCTTGTGGAAACCACCATTCCCAACAACCTAGATGTGGATATTTTTTAAAATATGGTGGGTCATCTCATTGCACCTCATTGTTTATCCTTTTTCGAATAAGATGATATGTCCATCAACCATCCCCAAAATCTCCCACTCCATATAGAGCTTTTGATACATAAACACCATGTCAAAAGAGTCTTTATTGATGGAGGATCTGGTCTAAACATCTACATGTTGAGTCTAGTAAAAGTCCTAGGATTCTCCAAAGGGTTTGTTGATCCAAAGAAGAATATTACCATTAAGGCCTAGGATGACGAAGAAAGATCTTCTAAAGGAATGGTGGTTTTTCCCATCCAAGTGGGCCCAATTCAAAAGGATACCATTTGTGAAGTTCTTGGCATGAAATTGACTTAGAACATCTTGCTAGGGAGACTATGGATATATGAAATACAAGCAGTACCTTCAACATACCACCAATGTATCAAGTTTCCATACATTGGAGAAGAAATCACTATAAGTGGAGATGTGAGTGCATTCCAATACTGTAATATTGTTAAACCTATGAATGAGGCATTCATTCCACACAATAGTGAAGGGGATAACTCAAATGCTCCTAAAGAGGAAAATCAAGAAGATGGTCCTAGTTCAACTTTGATCACCAACTCAAATCAGGACAAAACTTACTCATCCACATCAACTAAGGGTAAAGAGAAAGTTAGTTTTGTAGATGAAAGCAGTAAGAATACTAAATTAAGTATTTCAAATCAAAAGGAGGAAGATTCAAACTCCTCTATAGTTGAAAATGAAAGAGTCTCCAAGGAAAACATGATTAGAAAATGGATAAGTTAATGAAGAATTTAAAAAAATAATGCAAAACCAAGCAAACAGGAGTAGGGGAATACTCTTTGTCATTGTTTTGTTTACCTACTTCCCCCAAGTCACATGGCAGGCCAACTAGTGCTCATTAAAATGAAAAGTATAATTCCCATTTTGTGAGAGGAAGTTACTATTCACCAAGGGAAGAAGAGGATAATGATGTTTTAAAGTGGTTGTACAAGGATGACGAGGCTTCAAGTTCTCATGTAGAAAGGGTCCAAAATGTAAGTATCCAAGCACATCAATATGGAAAGGGTTACCAAATCATACAAAAAATGGGATACAAAGGAAGAGGACCTTTGGGAATAAGGAATAATGGTTTGTTAGAACCCATCCATTAACCATGGAGATCTAGTGAGGATAAATCAGGGATAGGGTACCATGAACAAGGAAATGGGCAAAAGAACTCTTATGAACACATACATATGATTGATTTCGAAAGTGAAGATGATTCTTCCAAATATGTGTGGGATTTTTTATCTGAGACTTATTTTCAAGACAAGGAGGTAGATGTGATTCATACTTTTTCTCCTATGCCTAATCAAACTACAAAATCAAGTATAGCTCAAGGATCAAGTTCTAATCAAGGATCTCTCAATCAACAAGAATCAAGTTTAAGAGAAGAATCAAGTGGAACTCGTTGGGAGGGTGAACCATGGGTAGGAAAATATAATGTTAGGTTTAACCCACAAGAGTTTTATCCTCAAGAAACCCAAGAGGATTCGAGTGAGGAAGATTTCGATCCAAGTTCTATGTAACATCTTGAGAAATCCCATGTTATAGACTTAAGCTATACAATGTACGAACCCAATAATGAAGTCATGTCCTTGAATCCCATGGATACAAATTTACCCAATGAGCCTTTATCCCTTGTACATCCCAAGTTAATTGATTGGAACCTAACCGAGCCAAATGATATACTTTCCTTCTCAAATGACCATTCAGTGGTCCTATACCTAAATGCGGTTGAACCCTCTTTCACCAATGAATTCGATCAAAGAACAACAATGGAAGCAAGTGGTCAATATCTTAGTCCAAAACAAAAAAAGAAAAGAAATAAAAAATGAAATGGTCTAGTGGTGAAAACCACAATGTGGCAGTACTAGACCCAAAAAATAAAAAATAAAGGATATCTGTGAAGGTGAAAACCCAACTGTGGCACCTAAGGAAGATAGGTTGGAAACTTGACCAGAGCATGATGAGGAAAGGTCTCCCATACTTATTGAACCTATGAAGAAGGTAAACATTTGCACCGAATCAGAACCAAAGTTCATACACCTTGCCATTTCATTAACTCTAGCTGAAAGGCAAGATTTCATTAAGTTCTTCAAAGAAGATAATGTTTTTTTTGCATGGTCTTATGTGGATATTCCAAGGCTAGATCTGAGTTTTCATTATGCACTACCTAAATGTAAGACTAGGGGCTAAGCCAGTTAAACAAAAGCTAAGAAAAATGCATCCTCATGTAGCCGTGCTAGTAAAAGCAAAATTAGAAAAGTTATTAAAAGTGGGTTTCATAAGGGTTATAGCCTATGCTGAATAGATATCCAATACTGTGCCAATTTCAAAACTTGATAAATCAATAAGAGGGTAAAAGAACAAACATGTGTCACACTTTTATAAAGGAAAAGGACCACAAGATGCAAACTGTTCAACTTTAACGACATAAAAAGTGGCATTTGTATTTAGAACTTGAGGATGATGTAAACTGATGAAATGTGTAAAAGTGGATGAATTTTATGCCTATAATTTTTAAATTTTTTTTTGAACAAGAATTAATATAGTTTTTTAATTTTTTAAGTCCATTTTTCAAGTGCTGAAAACTGCTAAAAATATGGGGTCTAGTTCCCACCAAACAAGTATATGCAAATAATCTATTTTTTCTCTAATTTCAAAATATGTTATAGATAAAATGTATAGCTAGTGCAGAAAAGAAGAAAGATTGGTTTTCAATGTATATTTTCTCTGTTATAACTGATCAAAGTTGAACTTATCTAAAATCAACTGTTTTCATCTCCCACCAAATTTTCCCTATCAAATCTACACCATTCAGAAAAAAATTACAAATTCTTGAAGAGGACTTTCTCCTCTAGTGTTAAATATAAAATTTAAATTTTTTTTATATGATTTACTATTTTTTTTATTTATTTGAAGCAACATCTTCTCGAATGTTAAAATACCTACTTGTATTTTGAAATTATAATATATTAGATCTAATCAAAATACTATAAACTTTATATGACAATGATCTTGACTCTGAGCTCTACAAAAGGGTATTTTTATTTTTAAAAAACAAAACATTAAAAAGAGTAGGGGTTATTGAAACATCGATTTTCTAAAATAATTTTATTTCTTTGGTAATTGGTATAAAACATGCATTTAATAGACATTTCCAATTGGAAAAGTTTAACCACTTATCTAGCTTAGCTAGAATGAATCTAGCTAGACCATATGTTTGACGGAAATTAATTTTTATTTAGAAATACTCAAATTTAGTTGTGCTGATAAGTGGTCTTGAAACGTGATACAACTTTGTGCTTTTACCCAAGAGTCTACACAGATTTTCAAGATCTCAACTTGGCATGGCCAAAGGATGACTTTCCATTACCTAGCATTGATGCTATAGTGGATTTAACGACAAGACACTCTATGTTCTCCCTTATGGATGGATTTAGTGGATATAACCAGATTAAGATAACACCAGAAGATCAAGAGAAAAAAACTTTTACATGTTCTTAGGGTACTTTTTATTCGAACATCATGCCCTTCGGCCTCTAAAATGTCAGAGCAACCTTTCAAAGGGCGATGACCACAATATTCCATGACATGATGCATAAATTTATTGAAGACTACGTGGATGACATTTTAGCCAAATCACATGAAAGGAAATATCATCTACCAATCTTGGAGAAGATTTTCACAAGGCTAGAGTAGTTTAAAGTAAGGTTAAATCCCAAAAAGTGTGCATTTGGGGTACATTCAAGAAAATTGTTGGGATACATAGTTTAAGAAAAAGAAATAGAAGTAGATCATGAGAAATTTTAAGCTATCATGGATATGGAAGCACCAAAAACATAAGTCAGATGAGGTCACTACAAGGAAGATTGCAATCCATAAGGAGGTTCATATCCCAATTAGCCAAAAGTGCTATTCTTTTGCTCGACTTTTACACAAAGACATAATTTTCAAGTGGGATACACAATGTGATGAATCCTTCTCCTTATTGAAAAAATACTTGATGAATCCACCTATACTCATGCCAACTATTAAATAAAAGCCATTACTCTTGTACATTTCTACAATGGATCACTCTTTAGGGGTATTATTGGCGCAAGAGGATGAAACTGGAAAAGAAAAGGCTATTTATTACCTCAACAGGACCCTACTCAAGTATGATCTAAATAATAGCTTCATTGAAAGAGCATGCCTAGTAGTGATTTTTTCTTCCCAAAACTATGTCATTACATGTTGGCACACAAAGTTAAGCTCATTGCTAAGATTGATCCTCTAAAATATCTACTTAGAAAAACAACTCTCACAGGGAGATTGGCGAAATGGGTGATGATATTGAGCAAATTTGATATAGAATATGTGGATAGAAAATCCATCAAAGGAAAATTTATAGAGATCAATTGGCGGAGGCTCCTCTAGTTGATAACCATCCTATTCAAGCTGAATTTCCAGATTTAGAAATAATCAATGTTGAGGCAAAAACATGGAAACTCTACTTTGATGGATCATACATACAACATGGCTCGGGGACAGGCACTCTTTTAATTAGACCTCAAGGTTACACAATTCCCAAGTCATATAAACTTCTCTTTCCATGCACCAACAATATTGCAGAGTATGAAGCCCTAGTCGTAGGAATTAAAATGGATTTAGAATGGAAAGTAACATAACTGCAAGTATATGGTGACTCTCAACTGGTCATAAATAAAATTAATGATGAATACCAAACCAGGGATGAAAAGTTGATGCCCTATAAGAGAATGATAAATGACTGGAAAAAGTACTTTTCTTTGATTACTTTTGAGAAAATACTAAGAGTCAGAAAAAGAGCAGCAGATGCCATGGCGACCTTAGCTTCTCTTCTTCAAATACAAGAACAAAATGCTAGATATGAATTCTTGGTGGAAGAGTTGGTGAAACCCGCATTTGACCTTCCTGACTCCCAAATCATTTTATTTTTAATTAGACATGACTCACCATGGTATGGACCTATCTTTACCTATTTAAACATACAAACACTACCTTTGGACCAATTCCGCAACCAAAAGAGACATTTTATATGCCAAGCTTCCTGTTATACCATTCTCTCTGACACATTGTATCATACAATTCTTGAGGGAACGCTTCTTAGGTGTCTAGAGGATGAGGAATAAAAATTATCCTTATGAGTTGTTCACGAGGGGATCTGTGGGTCTTATTTTAGTGGGTTAAACTTAGCTAAGAAAATTCTTCGCATGGTATACTTCTGGCCAACTATAGAGAAAGATGTTTGGCAGTTTGTTAAGATATGTCAGAAATGCCAATATCATGGGAACATGATTCATGTGCCAGCACAAGAGCTACACCCAATGACCACACCGTGGCCCTTGTATCAATGTGGGTTTGATTTAATACAGATGATTTACCCACCTTCATCCAATGGTCATAAATATATCATAACTATAACAAAGTATTTCACTAAATGGGTAGAAGGCGTGCCTTTGTCGATTGCAATGAGAAAACAATTATCAATGTTTATCTTAAATCACATTAGTTGTAGATATGACATCCCTCATGCTATAATAACCAATACTGGAAAATAATTTAAGAATAAGATGAGGATGAACTATGTGAAAAGTTCCATATTACACACCATTCTTCCTCCTTTTATTATCCTCAAGGGAATGGTCAAGCAGAGGCAACAAACAAGAACATTCTCACTATTTTGAAAAGAACAGTTGACAATTCAGGAAGGATTTGGCATACACAACTAAATCTGACATTATGGAAGAATAGGACAAGCATAAGGACACAAACTGGTGCAACACCCTTTTCTTTGGTTTATGGAGAAGAGGCAGTATTACCATTGGAGGTCAAAATTACATCATTGAGAGTCTCTTTGTAGGGTTTGGTAACATATGAGGATTATAGGGTTGCTAGACTTCAATAGCTGGAACTACTAGAAGAACATCAAACACAATCATATGAACACCTTAAGGTTTATCAAAATAGGATGTCAAGGAATTACAAAAAAAATTAAAGCATAGAGTGTTTCAAGTGGGGGACTTAGTCTTGAGAGAGAAACCTAAAAATCAAGCAGAAAGAGAAAAGAAGGGAAACTGGGAATAAAACTAGTTAGGACCCTTCATCATCACATCTTCATTTGGTACAGGGACATACAAGCTATTTGATTGTGAGGGAGATGAGTTGCAAGAACCTATTAATAACATCCACTTGAAAAGGTTTTATACCTGAAAATAGATGAAAGTGTATAGGGTGAAAGAGTATCAGAAAAGAGAGAATTAGATTAAAGAAAGCATCATTTCTTGTACAATGAAAAGAGATCCTGAAAAATCCAAAATAATGGAAATAGTCTTGAGAAAAGATAAAAGGGGGAAAATGGAGCATGAAGAAAGAAAAACATTCAAATATGGATCCTGAAAAAAATTGTTATCTTGGTGAAAACCTGACAAACAAACACCTTGGTAATAAAAAAAGGAAAAAAGATTAAAAAACAAAAAAATCAAAAAAGATAAAAAAGTGCCTTGGTGAAAACCTAGCAATAGGCACCTTGGTAGAAAAAAGCAAAAAAGAGAAAAAGAGAAAAATTCAAATGGTAAAAACTTGGTAAACATGCGCCATTTGACCTTTAAGTCTTGCCTAGTTTCATTTTCCATTTGCATCTCTCTGCCACCATTATATATACCCTTACATCTATCATTTGTATAGTCATAATAAAGTCTCTAAGCTACATTTTGCATGTACCAAGCCTCTGTCATACCTTTGAATTTTTCCCAAGACCTACATTTTCCTATCCAACTTGGGGCAAACAATTCAAATTGCATATTTCTTCAAGAAGGCACCAATTCACACGAATGAATGCAACAAACCTGGGAACTTGAACTTTGGCCTTCGAATCATTATATTTTGTCACATTAATCCTTGACCTTCATTGACTTATTATTATCGGGATTAAAAAATACAAATCGACAGATCAAAATGAATAAAGTTCTATTTGAAACAAGGATATAACACTAGCAATAAAGTTTGATGGGATATTGGATTTTCAAGTCATGTATTTCTAGTCAATCAATGATGTTTCAACTAGATCAACAAGGATGAAGGCATGACATATTTTCTTGATTTCTGTGTGACTATTTTTAAGATCGATTCATTAAAGTATGCAAACCCGTCTAAAGACATGATCATCAAAGAATCATTTAGGAAAGCTCTTCATGTTTACGCAAAATGATACCTTGGCCATTCCAATTTGTCACATCTCAATGCCAAAATCCACTTGCAACATTGAATCCGATGAAAATGGTATTCATATTCCCATAGTTTGGAAGTCCAACTAGTGAGGGTTGTACTAATTTCATAATTAAAATCCCAAGATAGAAGTATTCATATCATCATGGTTTGTTAATCTAATCAGTGATGATTTTATGTGCTAGAGGTACTAAAAAGATCAATGATGAAAATCAGTCCATGCATTATTTGCAAAAGTGATAGTTAGTTGCATTCATGTAAGAGTAATTTGCATAAGGAATTTTCTTGCTTAGGGAATTAGTTTCTCAAAGGGTTGATATCATCAAATTTTCTCTTTTAAATCAAGTATGTTGGAATTTAATAAAAAACATTGCACATCATTAATCATTAATCATTATTCTCCAAAAATTTCATTAAAGCATTAATCAAGTCATTCATTAAGGTTCATTTATTAAGATGCATTTCATTAAAAGCTATATTGCATTAGAAAAAGAACAAAAATAAAAGCATTTATCATCTAGTTCCATTGGATATCATTGCACAAGTCCATCATTAAAATCATTAAGAATATTAAATAAAAGCATTCTCATACATTTTGCATCCATCTAAAGTATGTCATACATTAGACAACTCATCCACAACATCTAAAGTAAGTGCATAACCCTATAGAAGTGCATCCATATATCATAAAAAATATAAGTCCAACATATAATGACATCATAAAGAGAATGGGGAATCAAAGAAAGCAAGTGATCAAATGTCTATCAAATGTCTATCAAATTTCCATGAATGTGCATCAACAAAAGAGTATACATAAAGTCTCGATCAAGTAAGATACATCATGGTGCATAATCATACAAATATGGAATAATCCTAATCTCAACTAGGGGAACTAGTTGTATCATCTATCCCACTTGTGCCATCTGTCCCATATGTGTCTCTACCAGCTAAACTACCTGGATCTATCTGAGGTACCTAACTAGTGGTAGTTGTACTAGGCCGTTGTGCCATGGTATCCATGAAGATTTGCATCATAGTAGAAAACTGATCCATTCGAATACTAGTCGCTGTCATACCAGCCTGTAAAGATGTAACATATTAAGCCAAAGTATCTGTAACCTATGGAGCCACTAAAATTTGTGGAACAACTGGAATTAGAGGAACCTATCTAGCATGAGCTATATGTACCTTCCTAACTACTCTCTGCCTCCGTTGGCTCCAAACTGCTAGTGCAACCCGAGGAGGAGCCTTTCTACCAATCCCTCCACCTCTCATCTATACCCTGCCACCAATCCCTCCACCCCTCATCCTCACTCTCCCACCACCACCCCTAGCACCACCAATCCCTAAACCCTGTCTGACTCCAACTCCACCTCTCCTGTATACTCTCTGTCTCAGAGCTCCACCACCTCTCTCGCCACCGCCTCCAACACCATCATCATTTGAGTGATCATCAATGTCAGGAATAGGCTCACCAGGATCTGTAAATCAAGGGAATCAACGATGAGCAAACCACTGTGTATAATCGGCTGTCATGCCGACATCAGCTACATGATATCACATATCCTATGTGAGGCCTCACCCCGACCCATCACAGTCTTACTGCTCGATTTCACTTTGATACTTTATGTGTTGATACATTGATACACTTTTTGATTATCCTGACAGAGACTCGAGATACTATGTTATGATGATAATTATATTGTGTGGATTT
>MU224334.1:4513503-4525876 GCA_018584345.1 Thuja plicata | reverse complement strand
ATCTTGGACTACTGATGCTCGAGTTTAGTGTGCAGGAAAGAGAACCATGGAATTATTCAGAGAATCAGGGCTAAACACATGTGAATTGAGTAAGCCAAGGTTTAATCTAATAAGGGATTGAAACCTCATTGTAATGTGACCCTTTTTGTAAACGTAATTTGTATGTGTGTTTTGTCCTAGTTTTGGGCATGACATCCCAAATAATATGTGGCATCTTGCATATCTCATGACATTAATAGCGATACTCTACCTGTACTCCCCACATAGACCTCTCTACCTGTACTCGTGCATACAATGCTAAACCCTGTGGTATATCCTGAGTACGACTGAACTGTTGTATGACTCTGTAAAAGAAAAAAAATCTCAATAAATAAAGGAGACCATCCTATCATCCAATGTGGCATGAAAATATATGGTAACTCTAGATCATCCTCTTTCCAAGACTCACATCTGAGGTACGGTCACCACACCACTTGATCCATGTCATCCAACATGTGCTACCAATACTCCATCTTGCCCAGATGAGGCTAGAAAAAAAATCCCTCGTATAGAAAACTTTAAGGCCATCTAGGATTTCAAACCCTCATAGTAATAGGCCTAGCGATAGAAATATGCTCCCATGTCCACAGCTGTAATAAAAATACACCCACAGAAAGTGCAACACCCTATCGATAAACAACATCATGTAACTCATGGTATAACTGAGTGAGTACACATGATCCCTAATCGAATCTCCGAGGATCTACAATCATGTCCTCTAGAATCCTGCCCCACCCAATAATGAATCCATGGCCTCGACGATCAAGAAGTAAGAATCCACCTATCAAGGATCCCACACTACAGGAAGTAAAGGGAATGAGATGAACTGTGCCCAAGGTATGCTCTCATCACCAATCATAGGATCACTAAACACACGTCTGCATGTCGCTCCATCATAAACCTAGTCGTAGTAAATGAGATTACCCCGAGTAGGAATCCTGAATAATTTGTACATGTCCTCAGGGGTGACTATCATCTCACCCATATGCAAATGGAAGGTATTATGGTCTGAGTACCAACGCTCAACCATAGTGGTCAGTAAACCATGGTTCACATGGAACCGAGGCATCTCTATTAAGAATGACAAACCACATCGACCAATGACTCGATGATCTTGGGCCGACAACTGCTCAACCATCTCAAGTGGCTAAGGAGGTAATCCACAGACATACAACTTGTGGAACTGAACTTGTTTTGAAATCAAGTGCAATCATATTAGTGACATCATCTAAGTGGATCATCACAAGTCAATCAAGCTATCCTATCATCCTATCGCTCGTCTAGAGAAAATCAAAATGTTCCTAACTCTATATCATGAAGACATAAAACATCAATTATCCTATCAACCTATTAGGATTGACATCATACAACATTCATCAATGTGATCAAGCTAATATTAAAACACTTATTTCTAATCACACTATCAGGCAACATGAATTGATTGACCGATCATACTTTCCAAAAAATCAGATGACCTATCTAATTAGGTTTATTTCATAAAAAATCCTACACATCATTTTACCTTATCATATGCGCAACAACAGGTTATATACGCTATTTCTTCTGGTACATGCTATTCAAACACTCATACACGCTAGAAGATTTCTTGTTTTGCATTACGATTTTGTACATGCTAATCAATCAATCCTATGCACTCAAACCTACTTGGGACTATCATTTATACACACTATTTCACAGTACTCTACACGCAATTTCTCTATGCAGACATGCTAAAAAACATTCCTGTGCTATTCAAATCATCTTACACGCTATTTCATCAAACACAACAAAAAACTAATATTTTAACGCTTAAAAATTCAAATAAATGTTGTAATTCATCAAATTGATCAATGAAGAAGGATTCAAATACTCATCGGATGTTTGTAATTTGTAGGACACTGGAATCTGTGCCCTCTTTCAAACCTATGTTCTTGAATTGGGACTGCCATTGCAATTAGGTCACTCAGTCAACTTAGAGCTCAAGAGGGTAAAATGTGAAAGTGAATGGTGAAAATAACCTTTTTACCCTTATTTATGCCTTTTTGACCTAAATGGAGGGTATTTTTATCTTTTATTTCATCAAAGGTTGAAAATTCATCAACTGGGGCATTTTTGCACATCACATTATCGAAAATAAAATTATAATTGAGATCTATCACACAAATTTTCATCAAATTTTCAAGATTAATTTTTCTTTCATTTCTGAGGGAGCAAGATATTATCAAGACAGGAAATCAACAAATCAAATCTACGATATTCAATTTTTGAAATCATCATTAGTGGGGCATCATATCAGGTTCTTCATCAAATCAGGGGTATTAGCGAATCAATCATCAATATTAGATATTAGGACATAGAACATTTGAACATTCTTTGAACTAACACGCTACACACATTGATTCAAACATGGGCATTTGTAGACACCTAAATTAGGTCAAGAAAAATCAAACAAAGAGAAAAGTGAGCAATCAAGCAAAAAATAGGAATTAATTGAATAATCAAAGCCTTTGGATTAATTAAATAAAAAAGATCAATTAATCATATAATTGATTTTAATCAATTAATTGTATAGTTAAATCAAATTAAATTCAACCTGTTCAAGGGTGCACATGGCTAAAAAAATCAATTAAATAAATAAATTAATTCTCATTTATTCTCAACCACCACATGGGACAAAACCAAAATCAATCAATGAGAATGAGGAATTGAACTCACATGGATCACTCAAGACGCTTTTCTATCTCAACCATCCAATTTGCCTTTTCTATCTTGACCATCCATTTTGCCCCAATATTTGAAACCATTAACCTAACTCACCTTTAATCATGGCTAACCTAACTCTACCCCCTACCCTTGGGAAATCCTTTAAAAAACATGCATTTTAAGAGCAAATTATAACTTTACATTCTATCATTTGGAGCATCCTTATTATAGGAAATTCATCTCATGAGCATTGTTGGATTTGCATAGCAGTGGTCATAATTGAAGTATTTTTAGTGTAATTGAGCTAAAATAGGGCATACTTGCATCATTTAGATTATCATTTCTCAACCTAGGACTGTTACTAATGGATTTTAAGCTGAGAGCATACTATTAGCTTTTCTAGATAGAGAGCCATGAGATGGTCATTGTTGATGTTTTCAATTCAATTAACTTAAATTGTGTAGTTTCAAAGTTGAATTGATGATGTTGCAAACTAATCTCATGAAGATATATTTCTCATATATACACATATGTTAAGTTTAACAATATCAACTGTTAGTAATAACTGAGAGGGGGGGGGGGTGAATCAATGGCCTCAAAAATATTTCAATTAATCAACCCAAAAACTTAGTACCACAATATTAAGCCTCTAGTTATCTTTAGTCCTACAAGATGTATGCCTTCAAATATACTTATCAAATAACTATTGCTTAGAGTGCTTTGTTAAACCTTATTCTTAATGTTTACCGAATAACAGTCTTTCAGTTACCGAAAAATAGTAAATAGCTTAGTGTATACCGATCAATCTAGATTAGTTAAGTGTAATGCAAAACACTAAAGTAATGACTCATAGACACATTGACACATGAATTTTTAATGTGGAAACCTTGTTAAGGGAAAAACAACTTGGGATCGGTAACCCAAAATTTTCATTCTTCTAAAGTGAGCTCGGTGAAGAGCCAACCCTGTTAAAAGTTACAAACACACTGTTAGGTGTGACCTTATTAGAGCGTTTAAAAGATTAGTTTGTCACTTGATATCGGGCATCTCTATGCTAACTTCTATGACCAAACCCAATGTAGTTTGTCAAATGGTTTCTGGAATCTCATGTTATCTTCATGATCAAATTTTTTGATACTCCTTGGGATGTATCTCAATATAGAAAGGATCTTTAAATCCTGCTCGGTTAAGAGACTTTTTGAATCAATGGTTAAATTGAAACAATAAATGATCTTTTCACATATACAACTTATACTTGCAGATTTTCAAATCTATTGTAAGCTCATTAAACTATTCTGATCACTATATCTTTTGAATACCTTTGCTCCACTTTTGTTTCTGCTCAATGATGCTGTGCTATGTTGCTCAGTGTCCACAGAAATCTTTAGCTCTTTTCTCAGCTTGATTGATTAGGACTATATGAAGTTGTTCTTCATCAGTTTCTCTCCAACATCCTCTTTTTCATTCACTCCCCTTAACTCATAATTAATTAAGTTGGCTCTTTATAGACATGATATCACTGTTTCTCTCTTCTTGATTTTCTTTATTCTTGGCGTGATCCACAATCTTAGCCAATCTTGATTTAAAGCATAACTCTAATTTTATCTTGTATAAAACTTCTTGCCAACTGGATAAAGAAACTTTAAATATTTTACTTATCTTTGGCTTTAACTTGTCAATTAAAACAATGATAACAACCATTTAAGTCTATCTTTTAGCTTTTCTAGCTAGATATTTTGTTATTTCTGAACTCCAGTTAACTTTGGTGTTTTAATTCTTTGATAGCTTTGGTCAACACTTCAGTTCTCCTTGGGCTTCTCCATTGGTGTTGTCTATCTGTCAGGGTTGTCTGTCCTTTGGGCTTCACTGCAAAGTTCTTCTCGTCGGTTAACACTATAATTCTGGCCGTCGGTAATGCTTGTGATTCTGCTCTTCAGTTTCTTTTCTTGGGCATCACTGTGACTTGACTTTTAGTGATCTCTGTCTGTCAGGTTCCACTAACCATTGGTGTTTGAAGTCACTTAGTGAATTCTTGTCTTTTATGCATTACTGAAAGCATAATATTTATCTCTCTAATTCTCTAAATTCTTAGACACTTTGATTATAACCAATTAGATTATATCAAGTTGACATCAATGACAATACAATCCATTAATTGATTTAATGTCCTGCATTATCTTTCCTCATTTCGGTGATCAACTAAATATCTTCAAACATTCAATCAGTTACATGTCATCAATCTCTCCCTTTTTCATTGATGGCAACACACTACATTATCACACTATTTTATTACTAATAAAATATGAAATATAACAATTTCATCAATCTCTCCTATTGTAACTATTACAAATGTATGGCTCTCAGTAAGATCATATAACTTAGATTTGTTTTTTGCAGAGTGGGTATTTCAATCTTTAATCCCTTCACTGGTTAGATGTAGCAACTAATTTTTCTGTTATGATATGTGCTCTGCCTTGACTGTTCCTCTTCTTGATAATCTCTTTTTCCTTTGACAACAATCTCTCTCTTTGTTACTTCTATCCCTTTGTTACTTCTCTCCCTTAGATGGACATTTCATATGCAATCTCTTCTTATGGATAATGAATATTTCTCCCTTATGATATGATAATGAGAATATCTCTCCCTTTGACAACAATGCCAAACAATTCTTCTATATCATCTTCCATTTCCATTTTATAATATACTCCTTAAATTTCCCTATCCATCAGCACTACATTATCTCTGGTGTTCGGTGTAGATTTGTACCTTGTTATGTATTAATGTATTTGTTACTGTTCATCTTGGTGCTTGCATCAACATGAATGATCTTATGATTGTGTGTAGGTTGATGCAGCCTCCTAGTCAACTTACTGACCAATAGACAAGGGCTGTACCCCTAGTCTCTGTCTCAAGTACTCAAATGTATCTTTCAGTAATGGCTTGGTGAATATATCAGCTAAATGTTCCTTTGATTGAACATATTCCAGTATCACCTCTTTTTCTTGCTTTTTTTCTGTTAGATAGTGATACTTGATAGCAATATTCTTAGTCTTAGCATGCATGACTGGATTCTTAGAAATGTTAATTGCACTGGTATTGTCACAATATATAATCACTAGTTGAAGGATTTTCATATTCATACCTTCCAACAATTGTTTGATCCATGCAATATTGGAGAAATTTGCAGAAACAACCACATATTCTACTTCTGTAGTAGACTGAGAGATGCATCCTTGCTTCTTGCTGATCCATGTGACAATTCTGTCACCCATGAAGAATTCTCCTCCAGTTGTGCTCTTTCGGTCATCAATGTTTGCAGCCCAATCAACATTAGTATAGACTTGTAGCTTAAATCTTCCTTCTCTTTTATACCATAAGCCATAGTCCTCGGTGTTCTTCATATATCTTAGAATTCTCTTGACAATAGTCATATGTGATTCTTTGGGATTAGCAAAGAATCTTGCAACTATTCCAACTGCATGTGCTATATTTGGTCTGGTATGAACAACATACATTAGTTTGCCAATCATTGATGTATACAAGGTCTTATTTACCTCATTTGATTTATCTTCTTTTGTCAGCTTACATCTGGTAGCCATAGGTGTTCCAACTGGCTTGGAATATTCTATTTTGAATATCTTCAGCACTTCCTTGATGTATTTGGGCTGAGTGATATATATGCCTACATCTTGTTGAAGAATCTGTAGACCAATAAAGAATTTTATCTCCCCAAACATAGACATTTCAAATTCTTTGCTCATTTCATTAGCAAAGGATTTGCATAACATTTCATTTCCCCCAAAAATGATATCATCAACAAAAATTTCAGCAATTAGAATATTACCATAAGTATCTTCTTTGAAGTACATATTGCTATTTTCACCCGTTCTTACAAATTCAATGCTAATGAGATAGGAGTGAAGTCTTTCATACCAGGCTCTAGGTGCTTGTTTCAATCCATACAAGGCTTTATGTAGTCTACATATCATGTTTATGTTGTCTGGATCAACAAACCCTTTTGGTTGTTCAATGTATACCTCTTCTTCTAGTATTCCATTTATGAATGCAGATTTGACATCCATCTGGTATACCTTGAATCCTTTGAATGTAGCATAAGCAAGTAAGATTCTTACTCCTTCTAGTATAGCAACGGGTGTAAAGGTTTCTCCATAATCAATACCTTCTTCTTGTGCATACCCCTTTCATACTAACCTTGCTTTGTTTCTTGTGACTTCTTCATTCTCATTCAACTTATTTCTGAATATCTATTTGGTACCAATGACATTCTTGTCATCTGGTCTCGGTAGTAGTGTCCATGTACTATTCTTCTCAATATGTTCTATTTCTTCATTCATAGCACTGACCCATTCTTCATTCTCAAGTGCAGTATTAACAGATTTAGGCTCAAAATAAAAAAGTAAACATCTAGTGTTTAGTGACTTACTTCTTGTTCTCATTCCAACCTTCCTATCTCCTATGATTTGATTCTGTGGATGATGTCTTCTGACATACTTGGCAATTTTTGGTTCAGCTCTTTATCCATCATTTTGATCATCTTCTTGACCTTCGTTCTGATCTCCACCACTTGGTATATCTGATGAACTATAAATGATTGAATGTTTGAAGATGTTAAGTTGATAATCATGCAAGGCATTAAATCAGTTAATGTATTGTATTGTCATTGATGTCAACTTGATATAATCTGTATGGTCATGGACATACTGCCAAAGAATTCAAAGAACTAATAAATCAAAGGCTATACTTTTAGTAATGCATATAAGTCAAGTATTCACTAAGTGACTGTATACACCAATGGTCAGAGTAAAAGAGAAAAGTCACAGTGTTACCCGATGAGAAAATGCACAACATTACCAATGAGTAAAGTCATAGTGTTTCCCAATGAGCAAAGCACAGTGTAACTCGATGGATAGAATTACAGTGTTTCCTGACGGAAAAGACGAGGACGGAGAACCCGATGACAACTAAAGTCACACTGATGGAATAGTTAGTTATCACCGATGACTAACTGAAGTGTTGACCGACAGAACAGAGAGTTCAGAAATGAAAAAATGCTTAGCTGTCAAGAGCTATAAATAGACTTAACTAATACTTATCATTGTTTTAATCGACCAGATAAAGATGAGGATAAGTAATGGATTTAAGGCTGCTTTGTCCAGTTGGAAAGAAGATCTCTTTGAGATAAAAATGGAGTTTTCTTTAAATCTAATTGGCGAGAATTGTGGATCACGCCAAGAATCAAGAAAGCCAAGAAACGGTGAATCATGTCTATAAAGAGACAAAATCAATTCATTACGAAGAGTGTGGGGTGAAGAGAAAAGAGGGAAGATGCTAAAGAAATTTTGAAGGAGAAGAAAGTCTTCATTCAGAGCTGATCAACAAGTTGAGGAAAGAGCTAGATTCTACAGACATCGACAAACAATGAGACATCATCACAGAGCAAAATAGTGTGGAGAGAAGGTATTGAATTGATTATATTGATCAGAGAGGTAATGAACTTACAATAGATTTGAAAATTTGCAATTCAAGTTGTATATGTGAACATATTATTTAGTGTTTCGGTTTAACTATTGAAGCATCAAGTCTCTTAACCGAGCAGGACTTAAAAGTCTTTTGTAATTGAGATACATCCCAAGGAGTATCAAAGAGTTTGATCATAGAAAGTAGCATTGGATATGCCCGATACCTATTGACAGGCCAAGTGAGTATTTGATCAAGGATGGTAGCATTAGATGCCAGATACTAGATGAAAAACTATCTTTTAAATCCTCTAACAAGCTCACACCTAACAGTGTGTTTGTAACCTTTAACAGGGTTGGATCTTAACCGAGCTCACTTTAGAAGAGTGAAAATTTGGGGTACTGGTCCTAGTGGTTTTTCCCCTAACATGGTTTCCACATTAAAAATCCATGTGTTATGTTTTTATGTTTCATTACTTTACTGTTTTACATGTCACATATGCAATTCTAGATTGATCGGTATACTCTAGCTATTTACTGTGTTTTGGTAAATGAAAGACTTCTTATCGGTAAACATATAGAAGAAGGATTTACAAAGCATTATGACAAGTAGAAAATTGTTATAAGTATTTCAAGGCATTCATCTTGTAGGACTGAGTATAAATGAAAGCTTAAAAGTGGTAATAAGTTTTAAGGGTTGATTTAAGGATTAATTTTTGAGGCCACTGATTCACCCCACCTCTCAGTTATTACTAACAATTGGTATTAGAGATTGTGTTCTTAGAAGGAAGGTTTCAAGACCTAAGCTAAAGATCACAAGATGAACAGATGAGATGTGCCCAAGTTGAACAAAGAAAAATTTGCTTCATGGCAGAGCAGAATAAGACTCGACTTATCAAGTATTGGAAATGATGTTACTCAATACTTAGATACTGAATATGTGTTTCCCACAGCAGCACCCACAATTGAAAAAATGAGAGAGAAGCATGAGCACAACTGCATGATGATAGAACTTTCTTCCTCACTCTTCGATGTTGAATTTGAAGATGTCAAAACCTGCAAGACTGCAAAGCAGATGTGGGATAAATTGATGTTTCTACATGGTGGTGACAAGAATGTTTTGAGAGCCAATGCAGAAAGCCTCAGAGGAAAGTTTGATGATCTCAAAATGAAAGAAGGTGAAAACATCACATGGTACAACACAAGAATCAAAGAGGTAGTCAATGCAATCTGAGGAGTTGGAGGTGTACTAGAAGAAGATACAGTGGTAAGTAAAATTCTAAGAACCTTACTGCCTACTTATGCTATTAGAGTATCTGCCATACAAGAAATGAGAGTAGTAACAAATAAAAATGTTAATCTAGACAATTTGATTGGAAGACTGATTTCATTTGAGATGAAAAACTTTTATAATAGTTTCTTACCAAACATAGAGTATGCATTCAAGTCTTCTTTAAGAATTAGTAAATCAAGTCATAAACACACTATGAGAAAAAATAGTGATAGTGAAAGTGAAGAAGAAGATCTTGATGAAATTGAAGCACTTATGGCTAGAAAAATGTAGAGAGGAAAAGGTAAATACAAAGGTAAATTACCACTTCTTTGTTTTAATTGTAAAGAGATTGGACACTTTGTTGCAAGATGTCCTAATAGAAGAAAAGATGACAGAAGCAATGACAGGTCATTTGAAAAGAAGTATAACGGAGGTGATTACAGAAGCAACCAAAAATAAGAAAGAAGAGATACCCAAGACTACAAGGAAAAAGGAAAGAAGGCCAGTTACCTAGCTAAATACAAAGATGATGATACTGACACCAAATCTGATGAAGACATTGAGATGGTGTTTGTGGAAGTAAAAGATGATTAAGATGATGATGAAGAAATGTATGTAGAAACTGCACTCACATCTAAAGTTAGTAAAAATGATGTTTGGATCATAGATAGTGGCTGCACTCACCATATGACCAGTGATAAAAAAAAGTGAGACTTTTGAATACTACAATGGTGGATCAGTAAGAATGGGTAATGTCACACCTTGTCCAGTTGAAGGTAGAGGAACTATAATGATAAATAACCTGATAAAATGTGAAAATTCTTATTTGGTAAAATGACTGAATTATAATTTTTTGAGTGTTTCTCAGTTGAATAATTCAGGTCACATAGTATAATTTGAAAATAAGAAGGCAAAGATCTTCAATGAATCAAGAAATCTGATTGGTACTGGTGAGCAGACAAAAGGTAACTTATTCTATCTAAATGATACTGACACCACTTGCTTAATGGATAGAAACAAAGACATATGGTTGTGGCACAAAATATTGTGTCATGTGAACTTTGACAACATGATAAAGATAAGCAAAAAGAGAAATGTAAGAGGTTTACCGACAATGGTTAAGCTCGACAATATCATGCGTAAGAATTGTCAAAAAGGTAAGATGACAAAGTCTAGTTTCAAAAGCAAAACCTATACATTTGTTGCCATTCTAGAATTAGTCCATACTAATTTATGTGGACCCATGAGAAAAAATAGTTATTATGGTGATAGATATTTTATTCTCTTTGTTGACGATTACTCTAGAATGATGACAGTCATGTTTCTAAAACATAAATCTGAAGCATTTAAGATGTTTAAATGGTACAAAGAAATGGTAGAGAAACAAAGTGGTAAAGAATTGAAATGCTTAAGATCATATAGAGGAGGGGAATTTATTTCAGATGAATTCACTAACTTCTGTAATGAGCATGGAATCAAAAGACAGGTCTCTACACCGAGAACACCACAACAAAATGGAATTGCTGAAAGAAGGAATAGATCCATAGTTGATTGTGGAAGGACACTAATGATATAAAAAAGGCATCACCTAAATCTTCTGGAGAGAAGCTATCAGTACTACTGTTTACACATTGAACAGAGTACAATTGAAGAAAGACACCAAGAAGATACCTTATGAGCTATGGTATGAATACACGCCCAATGTGAGTTATTTCAAAATCTTTGGTAGTCAATGTTATATCTTAAAAGATTATTGAAATGGAAAAATTGACTCCAAGAGTGATGAAGGAATCTTTCTAGGGTATTCCACCAAGAGCAAGGCTTATAAATGTCTCAATAAAGGCTCTAAAAAAATTGTTGAAAGTGCAAATGTAAAGATAAATGAATTTGTAGAGAAGAATGAAAAGGAAAGCACAAACAAACCAGAGGACTACAACAGGTTTGTATACAATGAAGAACCTGACACTCTACCTGACCAACAATGTAGAGATCCCGAGCAACAGATCATTGCACCCGAGCATCAGGCTGAAAATACCGATGATCAGGATATTGCCCAAGATGACGCACAAAGTGATGGAGAATAGAATGAAGGAAAGAATGATGATCAAGCTGATATACAAAGAGCTAAACCTATACTTTCTAGATATGTCAGAAGGAACCATCCATAGAACCAGATCATTGGAGACACGAAGGTTGGTATGAGAACCAGAAGTAAGTCTCTAAATACAAGATGTCTTATTTGTGATTATCAGCCAAAATTTGTCAATGCTGCACTTGATAATGATGAATGGATTAGTGCTATGAATGAGGAGATTGAAAAAATAGAGAAAAAAAAGACATGGACACTTGTACCAAGACCATATGACAAGAATGTCATCGGTACAAAATGGATATTCAGGAATAAACTGAATCAGAATGGACAAGTCACTAGAAATAAAGCAAGACTAGTATGCAAGGGGTATGCACAAGAAGAAGGGAATGACTATGGAGATACCTTTGCAATTGTTGCTAGGCTAGAAGGATTAAGAATATTACTTTCTTATGTTGCATGTAAAGTATTCAAGGTATATCAAATGGATGTCAAGTCTACATTCCTAAATGGAATACTTGAAGAAGAGGTATATATTGAACAACCAGAAGGGTTTGTTGACCCAGAAAAGAGGGACATGGTATGTAGACTACACAAAGCCCTGTATGGATTGAAACAAGCACCTTGATCCTGGTATGAAAGACTTAATTCCTATATTATAAGTGTTGGATTTGTAAGGACTAGTGAAAACAATAATCTTTATTTGAAGGAAGATACTGATGCTAACATTTTGATTGCTGAGATATTTGTTGATGACATCATATTTGGAGGTAATGATATGCTATGCAAATC
>MU224334.1:4487957-4513453 GCA_018584345.1 Thuja plicata | reverse complement strand
TGAGCAAAGAGTTTGAGATGTCTATGTTTGGAGAGATCAAGTTCTTTCTTGGTCTACAGATCATGCAACAAGATGAAGGTATTTTCATTACACAATCCAAATACATCAAAGAAGTACTGAAAATATTAAAGATGGAAAATTCCAAACTAGTTCTAACACTGATGGCAACTAGATGTAAGTTGACAAAGGAGGACAAGTCATCAGAGGTAAATTAGACTTTCTACAGATCAATGATTGGAAAACTCATAGATAATGTACATACTAGACTAGATATTGCACATGCAGTAGGAATAGTTGCAAGATTTTTTGCTAATCCCAGAGAATCACATATGACTACTGTGAAAAGAATCCTAAGATATTTGAAGAATACCAAGGAATATGGATTATGGTATATAAGAGAAGGTAAATTTGAACTTAAGGTCTTTACCAACATTTATTGGGCTAGAAATATTGATGATCGAAAGAGAACAACTGGAGGAGCATTCTTTATGGGTGACAGACTTGTCACATGGATCAGCAAGAAGCAAGGATGCATCTCTTAGTCTACTGTAGAAGAAGAGTATGTTGTTTCTGCTGCAAACTGCTCAAATATTGCATGGATCAAACAGTTACTGGAAGGTATGCATATGAAAATTATTGAACCAATAATTATCTATTGTGATATTACAAGTGCAATAAACATTTCCAAGAATCCAGTCATGCATGCTAAAACAAAGCATATTACCATCAAGTATCATTCTTTAAGAGAACAAGTACAAGCAAAGGAGGTGATACTTGAATATGTGCAATCAAAGGAACAATTGGTCGATATCTTCACCAAGCCACTGCCCAAGGATGCATTTGAGTACTTGAGAAAGAGACTAGGGGTCAGACCCTTGTCTACTGGTCAGTAAGATGACTAGAAGGCTGCATTAGCCTATATATTATTAGAATATTATTCAAGTTGATGCAAGCAGAGAGATGGAGTTAAAAGATAAATCTATACACAACAAGGTATTTATCTACTCTGAGCACCGGAGTTATTGTATTACCGATGGATATGGAAATTCAAGGAATATATTATGGATAGAAAGGATTTGTTTGGCATTATTGTCAAAAATATTTGTTTGGAATTGCTGTCAAAGGGAGAGATTATATCCATTATCACTTTAGGGAGAGATTATATCCATCACATTATCCAAAAGGAGAGATGTAACAAGAAAGGGAGAGTACATAAAAAGAGAAATAATTGTTGACTAGAGACATCAAAAGAAAGGATAACAATGAAAGGGAGAAAGTTTGACACAAGAGAATAACACATCACATCAGAGAAAGAAATATTCTACATCTATCCAGTGAAGGGATTGAAGATAGAAAGAAAGCTGTAAGAATCAAATCTAAGTTATATGAACTTATCGATGATCAGATATTTGTATCAGTTATAGTACATAAGATTAGTAGTTTGATGAACTTCAACGTTTATATTTCATATTGTATTAGCAGTAATATAGTGTGATAATGTAGTGTGTTTCCATCAATGCCAAAGGGAGATATTGATGAACTATAACTGATTGCATTTTTGAATATATTAAGTTGATAATCATGTAAGGCATTAAATCAGTTAATGTATTGTATTGTCATTGATGTCAACTTGATATAATCTATATGGTCATGGACATACTACCAAAGACTTCAAAGAACTGATAAATCAAAGGCTATGCTTTCAGTAATGCATATAAGTCAAGTATTCACTAAGTGACAGTATACACCGACGGAGTGCACACTGAGAGTCAGAGTAAAAGAGCAAAGTCACAGTGTTACCCGACGAGCAAATGCACAACATTACTGACGAGTAAAGTCACAGTGTTTCCCAATGAGAAAAGCACAGTGTAACCCGATGGACAGAATTATAGTGTTGACCGATGGAAAAGACAAGGATCGAGATCCTGATGACAACTGAAGTCACACCGACGAAACACTTAGTTATAACCGATGACTAACTGAAGTGTTGACCGAAAGAATAAAGAGTTTAGAAATGATAAAATGCTTAGTTGTCAAGAGCTATAAATAGACTTAAATAATACTTATCATTGTTTTAATCGACCAGATAAAGACAAGGATAAGTAATGGATTTAAAGCTGCTTTGTCCAGTTGGCAAGAAGATATCTTTGAGATAAAACTAGAGTTTTCTTTAAATCTAATTGGCGAGAATTGTGGATCACGCAAAGAATCAAGAAAGCCAAGAAACAGTGAATCATGTCTATAAAGAGACAAACCCAATTTATTACAAAGAGTGTGGGGTGAAGAGAAAAGAGGGAAGATGCTAAAGAAATTCTAAAGGATAATAAAGTCTTCATTCAGAGCTGATCAACAAGCTGAGGAAAGAGATAGATTCTGCAGACACCGACGAACAGTGAGACAACATCATAGAGAAGAACAGTGTGGAGAAAAGGTATTGAATTGATTATATCGATCAGAGAGGTAATGCACTTACAATAGATCTAAAAATCTATAATTCAAGTTGTATATGTGAATAGATCATTTAGTGTTTTAGTTTAACCATTGAAGCATCAAGTCTCTTAACCGAGTAGGAATTAAAAGTCTTTTGTAATTGAGATACATCCCAAGGAGTATAAAAAATTTTGATCATAGAAAGAGCATTGGATATGCCCGATACCTATTGACAGGCCAAGTGAGTGTTTGATCAAGGATGGTAGCATTAGATTCTAGATACTAGGTGACAAACTATCTTTTAAATCCTCTAACAAGCTCACACCTAATGGTGTGTTTGTAACCTTTAACAGGGTTGGATCACAACCGAGATCACTTCAGAAGAATGAAAATTTAGGGTACCGGTCCCAGTGGTTTTTCCCCTAACAGGGTTTCCACATTAAAAATCCATGTGTTATGTGTTTATGTTTCATTACTTTACTATTTTACATGTCACATATGCAATTTTGGATTGATCGATATACTCTAGCTATTTACTATGTTTCTGTAAATGAAAGACTGCTTATCGGTAAACATACATAAGAAGGATTTACAAAGCATTCCGACAAATAGAAAATTGTTATAAGTATTTCAAGGCATTCATCTTGTAGGACTGAGTATAACTGAAAGCTTAAAAGTGGTAATAAGTTTTAAGGGTTGATTTAAGGATTAATTTTTGAGGCCACTGATTCACCCCCCTCTCAGTTATTACTAACAATATCATCTTGAGTATTATCCTAATTTTTGGTAATTACAGCCTGATGCTCAGGTACAATGTTCTATTACTCGGGAGAGATACAAGATTGCTCAGGTAGAGTGTCAGGTTCTTCAGTATAAATAAACCCATTGCAGTCCTCTAGTTATTTTCTTTTTTCCTTGTCATTCATTTCTACAAATTCATCTATTTTTACATTTGCACTTTCGATGATCTTGTTAAATGAATTGTTAAGACACTTACAAGCCTTTCTTTTGGTGGAATGCCCTAGAAAGATACCTTCATCACTTTTGGAGTCAAGCTTTCCATTTCTATCATCCTTCAAAATATAACATTGACTACCAAAGATTCTGAAGTAACTTACATTGGGTGTATAACCATACCAAAGCTCATAGGGTGTCTTATTTGTGTCCTTAAATTGTACTCTATTTAATGTGTAGACAATAGTATTGACAACTTCCCTCCATAAATTTTGAGTGATGCTTTTCTCAATCATCAATGTTCTTGCACAGTCAACAATTGATCTATTTCTCCTCTCAGCAATTCTATTTTGCTATGCTGTTCTCAGTGTAGAAACCTATCTTTTAATTCCATGCTCATTACAGAAAATAGTGAATTCATATGAAATAAATTTCCCTCCTCTATCTGAACTTAAGCATTTCAATTTCTTATCACTTTATTTTTCTACCATAGCCTTATACCATTTAAACATACTAAATGCTTCTGATTTATCTTTTAACAACATAACTGTCATCATTTTAGAATAATCATCAACAAAGAGAATGAAATACCTATCTCCATAGTAACTCTTTGTCCTCACGGGTCCAGATAGATCAGTATGGACTAATTCTAGAATTGCATTGGATGTATTGGTTTTACTCTTGAAACTAGACTTTGTCATCTAACATTTTTATAGTTATTGCACATGATATGCTTAGGCTTTGTCATGCTCGGTAAGCCTCTGACATTCCTTTTATTACTTATCTTTATCATGTTGTCAAAATTCACATGACACAATCTTTTGTGCCACAAGCATATGTCTTCATTTCTAGCCATTAAAAAAGTGGTGTTAATGTCATTAAGAGAGAAAAGGTTACCTTTTGTCTGCTCACCAATTCCGATCAACCTTCCTGATTCATTGAAGATATTTGCCTTTTATTCTCAAATGCTACTCCGTGACCTGTATTGTTCAACTGTGAAACACTTAATAGATTATAATTCAGTCTTTTTACCCAGTAAGCATTTTTACATTTATTCAGGTTATTCAACATTATGGCTCCTTTACCTTCATCTGGACAAGGTGTGTCATTACCCATTCTTACTGAGCCACCATTATAGTATTCAAAAGTTTCAAAATTTTTCTTAGCACCGGTCATGTGGTGAGTGCAGCCACTATCTATGATCCAGACATTATTCTTACTAACCTTAGACATGAGTGAAATTTCTACATACCTTTCTTCTTCTTCGTCCAAGTCATCCTTCATGGCTACAAATACCATCTCAATGTCTTCTTCAAATTCGATGTCAGTATCATCAGCTAGGTAACAAACTTTCTTTCCTTTGTCCTTGTAGTCTCAGGTATCTCTTCTTTCAGTTTTTCAGTTGCTTCGGTAATCTCTGTTATCACCTCAGTCAAACTTATTTTCATAAGTTATGTCATTACTTCTATCATCTTTTCTTCTGTTAGGACATCTTACAACAAAGTGTCAAACCTCTTTACAATTAAAACATACAAGCGGTAATTTACCTTTGTATCTACCTTTTCCTGTGCAATTTTCTTGCCATTAGTGCTTCAATCTCATCAAGTCCTTGATCCTCATTATCACTATCACTATCATTCCTAATAGTGCATCTATGAATTGAATTTCTTATTTTCAAAGAAGATTTGAATGCAGATTCTATGGATGGTAAGACACTATTATCAAAGTTATTCATCTCAAATGAAATCAGTCTACCAATCAGACTATCTAGAGAAAATGTATTGTTTGCAACTGCTCACATTTCTTGAATAGAAGAAACTCTAATAGCATATATAGGCAATAAGGTTCTTAAGATTTTACTTACCACTGTCTCCTCTTCAAGTACACCTCCAACTCCTCGGATAGCATTGACTACCTCTTTGATTCTACAGCTATACTGAGTGAGATTTTCTTCTTCTTTCATCCTTAGGTCATCAAACCTCTCTCTTAGATTTTCTGCCTTGGCTCTTAGTACATTAGAATCTCCTCCATGTATACCAACTTCAACTTATCCCACATTTGCTTTGCAGAGGTGCAGGTTTTGACATCTTCAAACTCAACATCAGAGAGTGATGATGCAAGTTATATCATCATGCAATTATGCTCATAATTTTCTCTCAATTGCTCAAGAGTATGAGGTGTTGTAGGAAACACATATTCAGTATCAAGGTGTTGAGTAACATCATTACCAATACCTGATAAGTTGAGTCTTATTATACTTTACTATGATGCAAAGTTTTCTTTGTTCAACTTGGGCACATCTCGTTTGTTCATCTTGTGATCTTTTGCTTGAGTTTTTAAACTCCCTTTCTAAACACACAAGCTCTGATACCAATTGTTAGTAATAACTGAGAGGGGGGGGGGGTGAATCAGTGGCCTAAAAAATATTGCAATTAATCAACCCAAAAACTTAGTACCACAATATTAAGCCTCTAGTTATCTTCAGTCCTACAAGATGTATGCCTATAAATATATTTATCAAATAACTACTACTCAGAGTGCTCTGTTAAACCTTATTCTTAATGTTTACCAAATAGCAGTCTTTCATTTACTAAAAAATAGTAAATAGCTTAGTGTATACCGATCAATCTAGATTAGTTAAGTGTAATGAAAAACACTAAAATAATGACTCATAGACACATTGACACATGAATTTTTAACGTGGAAACCTTGTCAAGGGAAAAACCACTTGGGACTAGTAACCCAAAATTTTGACTCTTCTAAAGTGAGCTTGGTGAAGAGCCAACCCTGTTAAAAGTTACAAAAACATTGTTAGGTGTGACCTTGTTACAGGATTTAAAAGATTAGTTTGTCACTTGATATCAGGCATCTTTATGCTACCTTCTGTGACCAAACCTAGTGTAGTTTGTCAAATGGTATCTGACATCTCATGCTGTCTTCATGATCAAACTTTTTGATACTCCTTGGGATATATCTCAATATAGAAAGGATCTTTAAATCTTGCTCGGTTAAGAGACTTTCTAAATCAATGGTTAAACTGGAACAATAAATGATATGTTCACATATACAACTTATACTTGCAGATTTTCAGATCTATTGTAAGCTCATTAAACTATTCTGATCAATATATATTTTTAGTACCTTTGCTACACTTTTGTTTTCGCTCGGTAATGCTATGCTCTGTTGCTCGGTGTCCACAGAAATATTTAGCTCTTTCCTCAGCTTGATTGATCAGGACTGTATGAATTTGTTCTTCATCAGTTTCTCTCCAGCATCCTCTTTTTCATTCACTCCCCTTAATTCATAATGAATTAATTTGTCTCTTTATAGACATGATAACACTATTTCTCTCTTCTTGATTTTTTTTGTTCTTGGCGTGATCCACAATCTTAGCCAATCTTGATTTAAAGAATAACTCCTGTTTTATCTCGTAGAAATCTTCTTTCCAACTGGATAAAGCGGATTTAAATCTTTTACTTATCTCTGGCTTTAACTTGTCAATTAAAACAATTATAACAACCAGTTAAGTCTATCTTTTAGCTTTTCCAGCTAGACATTTTGTCATTTCTGAACTCCACTTAACTTCAGTGTTTTAACTCTTTGATAGCTTCGATCAACACTTAAGTTCTCCTTGGGCTTCTCCATCGGTGTTGTTTTTCTGTCGGGGTTGTCTGTCCTTCGGGCTTCACTACAGAGTTCTGCCCGTCGATTAACACTGTAATTCTAGCCGTCGGTAATGATTGTGATTTTTCTCTTCGGTAATGCTCGTTGGTTTCTTTTCTCAGGCATCACTGTGACTTGACTTTTGGTGATCTCTGTCTGTCGGGTTCCACTAGCTGTCGATGTTTGAAGTCACTTAGTGAATGCTTGTCTTTTATGCATTACTGAAATCATAATCTTTATCTCTCTGATTCTCTGAAGTCTTTGACACTTTGATTATAACCGATTAGATTATATCAAGTTGACATAAATGAAAATACAATCCATTACCTGATTTAATGTCTTGCATTATCTTTCTTCATTTCGGTGATCAACTAAATATCTTCAAACATTCAATCAGTTACATGTCATCAATCAACAAGTAGAAAGAGGAAAGAGATTTATAATTCTAATATGAAATTTTATAAGTTGGGGTTCATTCTGACATGGTACACCTCCATGCCCTTGCACCCTCACATTTCCAATTGGTCGCACTTGAAGTATTTCAAGGAGTCAGAGGATGGGAGAAACCAAACTTGTAGGATAATGATAACAATAAATAGTCTAGGATAATCAAATAAGGTATACACATATAAACACATATAGTTGATATAACATATTTACTTGTGTTATGATTATCTTAGATAACATCATGTAAAAGTGAGTAATATCAACTAACAAGAGTGTAAACCTGTTTAAATATGACATGTAGAATTATATATTGGTAATAAGGATCAAATAATAATGTTTCCCTCAATATAGAAAAATTGTGAAGGAAAGTGTGGCTTGAATTTCCAATTAATGATCATATAAGCACTCCAAATATGCAAGTGAATTGAATGATGAGCTTGTATGCATATGAGATATGAAATACAATTATTGTTAGTGTTATAATTGTCTCTTGTGTGACAAGAAAAATAGAACAATATATGAGATATATCTATAATTGAAATTGTATGGGGAAGCTCCTTGAGAGTTAACTAACTAAATGTAAACTAATCCCAGACTAAAACTATAAATAAATTTTATAGGTTTGCACACTCTATAATATTTTAATGGGGTTTTTTGGCCAAATGGAAATTACTAACTACTATATTTTTTCTTCAATTAATCCTTCTAGTGAGATTTTTATATGTTTAGGAAAATAAATAGGTGAAACATAAATGAACAAAACATCTAGCTAGTTAAAACAAAAATATATATTTCTCTCAAAATAAATTTTTGGAGAGAGAACAAATGAATGCTTACTAATTAATTGAAATAGAAACCAAGAAATCTACATCAATACAAGAGATTTACTAAATGAACACCACATAATTCAAAGTAAATAGTTAAGCCACATATACAATTTAAACAAAAACCGTTTATCAATACAATGCTTAACGAAATACAATATTCTTTTACTGTACTTTATAAAAAAAAATGCTAAGTTTCATAATCACTTTAGTTGAACAACATTTTTTTTCATCATAAAAGGAGTTCCAACTATTATTAAGAATTTATACACTCAAACCACTTATTTATAAAGTTAAATATAAATTTGTTAATTAAATATTCCAAACCTATTTTTAGCTGCAAGAAAATCTAAAAACATGTTAAATAAAAAAATCCTAAAACAAAAAATATAATAAGGCATAAAATAAGCTCATACCCATTACCCAAAAATAGTCATTACTAAAGTTGCAAAATGTTTGAGGCAATTGGTGCTAAAATAACAATTTGCAAATAAATGACTATCACATCCAAAAGTCATGAGTACAAGAAAAAGTAGAATTATTAAAATAGACGTGGGATGGAAATTCAATGATAAGATAGAGATTTAATGAGAGTGATGTGGAGGGTAGGACACAACTATATAGGTCCTTGCTATATATATATATATATATATATATATATATATATATATATATATATATATAGATGGATGGATGGATGGATGGATGGATGGATGGATAGAGAGTTGAATAATCTAATTTTCTTTTATTAACATAAGTTACATGCAAATTAAATGTTGATCTATTTTATATAATTTTGTAGCTTTCTTTTAGTAAGATTCAAAAGATCACTATAAAATAGAATGAGAATTCATGATATCAACATGGTTATAATCAACACTATGTATCAAGTACTTAGTCACAAGATAATTTCTTCTATATCTATTAGGAATGTGATAGATCTATATGTAGTGTTATAAATAAAGTATTTAAGTTTTCATGATATCCTTGATATACAATTATTAGGGAAATGACTCTCAAGTATGACTCAAGTATTGTTCTTTCTTAAACCAATTTTATAATAAATGTTATAAGATTTTTAGAGTTTGCGATACTTTTTATGTGGCCTAATTTGTTTTTATGACCAAGGAGATCATAATATGAAATGATATATTATATTAAATCATATCATAATAGGAAATCATAGGAAGATATGTTAATTCTTGCATAATTTTTGTATTATGAAGATATTTTTGCTATAGTTGTCTAGACGTATTTTACATTGATTATGTTCTCTTATGTATTATTGTTGTATATGGGCCAGATTTTGAGAATTTCTTCTTATAAGAAATTATTGTCTAAGGTGTGTCATTAATGATGTGTGATATTTTGAATGGTTAGTCAATTATACATATGATTTATATTTAGGATCATTGTATATGGAGGTAATTTGGGAACCTTGTTCATAGTGAAGTGTCATCTTAACATGATGTATTGAATCATTCAAGAGTAATATAATATATTCATTTTTTGTATCATCTTCATGATATTTCTTGGTAGAGAATCATTCACCCAAGGAAAAATTCATTAAAATGATTCATTGATGGTCCTTGGGTGAATGATTCCCATGTGACCCAAGTTCCCAGGGAAGGTTTAGGAGACAAATTTAATGTTTGGGTTCTTAAATTTGATTACTTCTCCATTTTCAGGATGCTTCATCTTGAGGCTAAATATGCATAGATAATAGTGATATCACCTTCCAATTAATTGTTAGAAACACTGGGGGGGGGTGAATCAATGTTTGTTACTTTATCTTTATTTCAGAAATTTTAAACTTAAATCAAATAGATAACAAATGAATCATAACATAATAACTCACAACACAAGATATGATTACGGGGAAACCTTGATCAGAGGAAAACCCTGGTGGGAATTAGTACCCATAAATGATTGTACTAGTTTAATGAACCTGTTAGAGTTCCTTTGCCCTGTTAGGAGCAGTCTTTAAAATGCAAGTACAATGAACTTGTTAGGAGTCTTTACAAAACCCTGTTAAAGGTGGTAGGCTCACTGCCAGAGCTCACTGCTCAATAAGATGAATGCTACAACCTTGTGATATATGATATACACTATATCAAGAGATGAACTGCTATAATGAAACTGCTGTCTGATCAATTTTGTTTGTGCGTAGATGCTTGGATCTCCTTAAGACTTCTATTTCATACTGATTTCCTTATATTGTTCTTCTGATTATCTTTTCTACTTCTTTTTCATCGACACAATTAATACAAAAGTGCATGTCTAGTATATATACATGCCTGAATAGACGTGACTAAAAACAAGACCATAGTCGGCCCAAAACTACATACACAATACTTCCAAACAATTTGGCTTAAGCGTGTTTACATGAATGTTTAGGACATAATTACAAACTTATTACAATAGGTGCTTAGTCTTTACAAAAAAAAATACTATACACTAATCTAAAATCTAAGGTTGGCTCCATACTCTATTTTTTGAACTGTTAGTGACACTTCATCTTCCTATAACTTCTCCGTACTGTCATGCCGTACCATGCATGTATAGGGTAAGTGAAAAAGCATATCATTGAGCTTAAGTATGAACGCACATATTCTGACTCGATCTTACACACGTGCACTGGTGCTTTGATCAACTGCATATCTCTGTTCTGTTCTGTCTTATGTACTTAGCCAATTTTATCTTCCAAGTTTACTTGAAAAAAATTCATATGACTTTGTTGCCATAATGACAACACAAAATTAGTCATATACACCCTGAGTGTCAACTTGCCAACAATCTCCCCCTTTGTCATTAATGGAAACAAAGGAATGTGGCCAAGTTGCTTAAACTCAGACTTAACAACAAAAAATATACATCATAACTTTGGCATATATACATACACTACTCCCCCTTTGACATTAATGAAAAATGTGTCAAAATTTTCAAGTCTCTAGGTACTTACTCCATGCACACATCTGGAAAAGCAATCTGAAGATTCTTGATCTCTTGTTGCCAGAATACCTTCAATGCATCAATAGTATGAAGATGGGCGCATAGTGCATATGTAAGCTTCTCCATCTTTGTCAGATCCATGAAGGATCCTTGATCATATGTGGAAATGGTTGCATCTATCTATTTGATGTTCTCATTCAAAATAGCTAAGGAGGGCACAAGTGCATTCCTCAGCTGGGTCTGCCTGATCCTTATGTTGCTGATCTCCATCTTAGCTTTTTCAATCTTGTATATATGTCCTTGATAGATATTTTTGTAGATATTAATGTCTTAGGATGATGTTTCAACTGATTGCCTTATGTTGTCAACCAATATATCTGCCTCCTCAATCTTCTTGATGTGCTTAGAAGTGAGTTTGCCTATGTCCATGCAATTTGCTATTACTTTCCTGCCTATTGATGCTAACTCTTTTAGAATTGTCTGACCAATCTTCAATGAATTGAGATCTAAAGAGAAGTTCTTTACCAATTCATCCAATCTTTCCTTTTTGTACTTTTCCTCTGCAGTTCTATTAGCCGAGTCACTAAACTTGTGAAGTGTGCTTTGAAGCTTGTTAAGATGCTGTCGACATCATCAACTGACTTAATTTTAGCCACTTTCTTATCTGCTGGCACTAAGTCATTCAAAATGTTCATTGACTCCATAAAGAGAGGGTTTCTCATAACTTGTTTCTCTTTGGCTTTCTCCATGGCTAATACACTAATCTTGATCAAATCTTCTTCTCCCCATGCATCTAGGCTTGCTGAGTCAGGGGTTAAACTTGACAATAATGTCATTGATGGTTGAATAAATGGAGTGAATATAGCATTTTGACTAGTATCCATGCATTCACTTTTCATTGGGATCTCCATAGTGGGTGGTTCATTAGATTGATTTTCTTCCCCATTATTCAAATATGTTGAATCTTTAGGAGGAGCTTCATCTTACTGTAAGGAAGTATTATCAGTGCATACCTTCTCTGTCTCTTCAGTGCTAACAAATGATTTTTCAAATTTGTTCATGTCATTATCTGAAGCTGTCATGGATATCTTAACATCATTGATCACAATGGTTTCATCTGAATCTTTGGCTGTATCAGAAGGTGATGAAACTGTGGGCACTGAATCCTATGGACCTTTCATAGGCACATTTGGAATCACTGGTTCTTTATCCTATTTGGGAGGGACTGGAGTTACTTTTTTTGTAGGCGCCATTGATGGATATATATGTCTATCCAAAAATACTTTCTCAAATGCTTTTTGAGTCTCTTCACCAACCAGCTCATACTCTTTGTTCATAATATGAAGAGTTCTTGTTTTGGTTCTGAGATGAGGTTTTACCAAATCTAACAGTATTGCTTTCTCATCATGTGAGAAAATAGGGAGAATATTTTCTAATGTTTCTTCTCTAATCCTCATATCTTTCTCTATTGCTTGTATTTTCAATAAGTCTAGTATGTTCCATACTTTTTCTGGTATGACTGTCTTGAGTTCTAATACTGACCTTTTAAACTTGATCATATGAGAGATAATCATGGAATGAATTTTTGATTTATCTATCTCTTGGTACTTTTCATAGACATTTTGAATAGAGTCTAGTCTTCCTTCATTAACAATTTTGTTCCTTAAGACTGTCAGACTAGGTTTGAATCCTACCTTAGGAGGAGCTTGAGTGTTCTTTGCCTTTCTCCTTGTTTCCCTTGAGGATGGGTGACCTTTGGGATCTTTCTTCCTTCTTCTGGTCAAGTTTCTTGGTACTTATGGTGGAGAGGATTCCAAGTCAATAGTAGTTGATGGCGCAGATGTACCTTCATCAGATTTATTCTTCTTCTCTTGGGGATATCATCAAATTTCTCCAACTTCTTCTTGGGGATATCATCAGATTTTTCTATTTTCACTTCTGCAGGAGTTTGTTTAAGCTCTCTTGCAATTTTAGCTTCCCTAGCTTTGTCTAGGTCTTCTTGTGTGACCCCATGAACTTTTAGGATGTTAGATGTAATTCTTGATGCCTTTCTTTTATTATCTACACTGTATAATACATAATCAACTTGATTTGTCTTCTCTCTGTATGTGCCCCATCTTGGCTCATTTGGATCTTTAGGCATAGACAAAAGAACTTGTGCATATCCTTCCAACAGATGTTCTTCAACTTCATAACCAAGTGGATGAATCTATTTGATTCTTTTCTCAAATTATTCCATGCAAGTACAGTCAGTTTCCAACATGAAGCATATGGTGTCTTTGTACTTATCAACTATCTTTTCTATTATTCTGAACCTCTTCTGCATCTTGATCTTGAATGTTTTGATCTCCATGTCCATAGAATCCTTTACACTATTTTCTGATGTAGCCTTTAGTGAAATTTGGGACATGGTGGGTTTACTCCTGTCTAGGTAAAGATTAGAAACTTTACCAACAATGTGAAAGTATAGATAGATAATCAAAGAGCCAAATCTGAATATTTTTCTCTTGTCATGCTTGATATCTCTAATGTTCTTAATCAGTTGTGGATGCAATATCTCATAGAAATTATACCGAGTGTTATCTTTTACCATCCTTATTGCTACTAGAACAGTAGCTGCAGACACACTATTCAACCTACTTGCATGCTAAAACTTGTAACCAAGTATCATTGTGAGGAGTTTGATGTCTTCTTCCACAATGGGATCAACAGTTATCCTGCACCTATCACTTCTGGATAAGCATGCTTGTTCAACCTATTTATTTACATCTTTACTAGTGGGAAGAAATGGTCCAACCTTAGGGAGTCCAGTCATTTCGTGAATAAGATCAGCATTAATGCGGACAGGAACTTCACCAATCTAATACAGATCATCATGTATTCTACTAAGTAGGATTTTAACCCATTCTGGCTCATAGAACTCATGCACATTTGGATAATCAAAGATAGGTTTATCAGTGAGATGCGCGTATTCATCCTTGAATGAATAATCTAGTTTTATCATTGATGCCATAAGAGTTTCTATGTTGTTATCCCCAATATTTTCCTTCTTACAATAGATGTATGTATGAATGTCCTCTACATGTATGAATCCTAGTGGAGTCTTGGAGAATTCCCCATCTACATCATCTAGTACAGACTTAAATGGATGCTTCTTAAACACATATCTCTTCTTCTCAGAGATGTCAAACATTGTAGGAGTAGCCATTACTTACTTAATACTTTCTTAAGTAGGGTTTCTAGAGATTTTGAAACAACGCATCTGCTAGGGTTCTATTTTAAATTCAATTCACCTTGCTAATCAACCAATGGTTATCTATTGATGCTTTGATGCTGAAATCTCTTGTGCTCTCTGAATGATCAATCTCGAATGCAAAAGTGGAGATGAGAGATCTCTTTACTAACTTATATAAAATTTATTGCATTTAATTCTTGTTGCCGTAACATGATTTACATTTAGAATTTCAATCTTTGCTTCTATCCAAGTTCAAGCTATGCGTCCATGCATACTGTCTCAATTCATCACCAAATACATGAATCCATAGGCACATATTCAGAGGTGAGTATACCAGCCACACAGGGGTTCAGAACTAGAATAGCTCCCCCTAAGACCATGAGGGTCATCTAACCAGAAGTAGAAGGTGTATCCACTATGGATGCATCTACTACCTTGTTGTCATCATTATATTTCTTTACTTCAACCCATATTTTACCTGAATCTTCTGTAACTTTTACAAACTTGACTTCACCAGATTCTTCAAATAATGATTCTTTAGGATTTTCTTGTTTTTGAGTTCTTGACCTGCAAAGCCTTGAGATATGTCCTGCTTTGTTGCATGAGAGAAAAATGATTGGAGGTTTATTGATATTGTTTATCATGCTACACTCCTTGGTTGTGTGTCCATTATAATTACATATCTAACATGTAATATTCTTATAGTTTCTCTGAGGTTGATTTCTCTGATTGTATTGAGTCATATTTCTTTGATTCTGCTGTGACTAATTTCTTTGACTTGTTCTACAATGAATATCCCTGTGACCAAATTTATTACAGGAGTAACAATAGAAATTGAAAGGTCTTACCTCTTTACAATCTCTTTCCAAGTGTCCATGCTTTTTACACGCATAACAAGTTTGGTTAACTAGCTTGTGTTCATCTTTAGGAGGTTGTGTATTACTCTCTGTATGATTCTCACTTTTCTTTGCTTCTATGGATTCTTCTTGTTCTTTCTTTCTTTCTTTCATTTCATTGATTTCAATTTGAGCTACACTATATCCAACACCAGTAGTATCACTTTTTAGCTTCTATGCATAAAGTTGTGATTGAATTAGATCAAAACTTGTGTGTTATTTCTCAATTTTCTCTTTTGCTTCTGTTAATTCAGATTCAATCTTTTTCTTGATGTTTTCCAACTCTAAGATCTTCATATTTGCTTGCATAAGTTCATCACTAATTGTTTACTTTCTTTTGTCTTTTCTTCAATAGTAGTTAGGCTATTAATAAGATGTTCATTCAAATCTTCAATCTTATCTTTCAAAGACATGTTCTCTTCATTCAACTTTCTGACTATTTTTCCTAAGTCATTTGTAGAGAAATCTTTCAGATCTTTCCTTAATTTTTTGATAAGCATTTTGAAGCCATCAAGTTTTAGTTTTAGTTCTTCATTTTCTTTTTCAGATCTGTCATGATCATCAAGGGCTGCTTCAAGATTATTTTTTAGATTTTTCTCTGCTGCTGAATCCATGATCTCCTCAAGTGGTTAGACTTTCTTTCAGAGGACCAGAGCTGTAATACCAATTGTTAGAAACATTGGGGGGGGGGGGGGGGGAATCANGGGGGGGGTGAATCAATGTTTGTTACTTTATCTTTGTTTTAGAAATTTAAAACTTAACTCAAATAGATAAAAAATGAAGCATAACACAATAACTCATAACACAAGATATGATTACGGGGAAACCTTGATCATAGGAAAACCCCGGTGGGAATTAGTACCCACAAATGATTGTACTAGTATAATAAACCTGTTAGAGTTCATTTTCCCTGTTAGGAGTAGTATTTACAATGCAAGTACAATGACCCTGTTAGGAGTCTTTAAAAAACCCTGTAAAAGGTGGTAGGCTCATTGCCAGAGCTCACTACTCAAAAAGATGAAGGCTACAACCTTCTGATATCTGATATACACTATATCAAAAGATGAACTGCTGTAATGACACTGTTGTCTGATCAGTTCCATTTATGCGCAGATGCTTGGATCTCCTTAAGACTTCTACTTCATACTGATTTCCTTATATTGTTCTTCTGAATATCTTTTTTTCTTCTTTTTCATCGACACAATTAATACAAAAGTGCATATCTAGTATATATACATGCTTGAATAGACGCGACTAAAAACAAGACCTTAGTCGGCCCAAAAATACATACACAATGCTTCTAAACAAATTGTTTTAAGCGTGTTTACATGAATGTTTAGGAGATAATTACAAACTTATTACAATACGCGCATAGTCTTTACAAAACAAAATATTATATGCTAATCCAAAATCTGAGGTCAGCTCCATACTCTATTTTTTGAACTGTTAGTGGCACTTAATCTTCCCGTAACTTCTCCGTACTTTCATGTCATACCATGCGTGTATAGGGTAAGCACAAAAACATATCATAGAGCTTAAGTATGAATGCGCATATTCTGACTTGATCTTATGCACGTGCGCTGGTGCTCTGATCGACTGCATATCTTTGTTCTGTTCTATCTTCTGTACTTAGCCAATTTTATCTTCCAAGTTTACTTGACAAAACTTCATATGAATTTGTTTCTATAATGACAACACAAAATTAGTCATATACACCCTAAGTGTCAACTTGCCAACATTAATATGTTCACACCATATAGGTTTGAATTAATGAAAGGCAATTGATCATCATTAAATTATTTAATTTGAGGTTTTGGGTATTTGACTTTCCAAAAAATGCTCGAATCTTGGACTTTTTTTTTTGAGTTATTGTCATCATGGTATATTTTAATGTGAATGTTTGATAATGTAGTCAATATTATCTAGACTAAAATAATTAAAATTAATATGTGGAATACTATGACTTTGTGTCTTTGGTCATTGAATAGTGTGGGAAGTACTAGTTAACCTCAAACCTTGGTAAGGTATATAAACCTCCAAGAAAGAAGGGTATGATAAAATTAGTAATGAAATTACAATGAATGAGTCATCTTTTATTTGTGTGTTGATGTGTCATCATATGATTTATTTATTTTTAGAGCCAAGGGATACATTTCATTCAATTATGGTAGTCATCATAGCAATATCAACTTTAAAGTCACAAATATTATGCAATGTTCTCAAAAATATTTGGCACTAAATCAAAAAGTGTGGGCATTAAATCAATACATGCTATCACAACTATTCAAATCTTCTCAACTAATAAGCACTCTCTCGTAAGTTATTAAAATGATTTCTTCATTTATAGAATCAATAATGACATACTTTAATATTTATGCTACCCAAGGATGTAAACTCTAGTCCTATCGCTATTAGGTTCATTGAAAAACATAGGCTTCCTTGTTTATTTATCATAACCCATTTCTTAATATTAAAGATAACATGGTTTTATTAAATATCAAGCTACAAAAATAAGTAGAATATACCATTAATTATTTAATGATAATCAAGAAGGTTCTCATCTACTCATCACATGCAACATTTATTGTGTTCAGCTAGTGTGACTTTTGGATTCACATGAAAGTCATTGAAGTTAATGTTCATTCTAGTGTTGTTAAAGGTCAAAAATATGGTTTCACATTTTTGGTTGGGGAGTTTACGTATAATATTTAATTTTCACTATTTTTGAAGATGATAATTGATCTAGACAAGCCATTAGGGGAATCATACTAGTAATTTTTATAGCTAACTTTGTGCACCTACAAAGCCTAAACTATATACATCGCGGTATTTTGAGAATTTTTTCTTCGTTGTCTTTGTATGCGACTTTGCTACATAAAAAAAGGTTTTTGGCTTTTGGGTAGTAAAAATGATCCTTTTAGAGTTTGTTAAGTGCTGAAGGGCTAAAAGGTGTCCATATTAAAATGTTTCCCAATAATTGGCCCCTTTTGTATCATTACCAATTTTATTAAACAATCAAAAAGTTTTCACAATTGATCCAATACTTTTACAAAAATGCACCAATAATTGTGCAACTTTTGCACAAATTCCCAAATAATGATGTACTATTGGTACCAATAAACTTGCATAATTTATCTAAGTACTATTTTCCCCCAAAAATGAGCAGTCATTGGCTCATACATGATTGTATAGTAGACTTTTAATTTTCATAATGTAGTGCACAACTATTGGAACACTTTCGGATATTGGTGCTCTTCCCCTAAGAACATAATTTATATAAATATTTACACTATTGTGAAGATGAGAAATTCCTAGCTCCATACATTTAACATATTATTTGGAGAAGGAAATCATCAAAAATTGGATGAATCCCCTTTATAGCCTTTTAGTTAGCTGTCCTCTATGATTATCATTCTTATTTGATATAGAAAGGGCTATAATATTTTTAGTAAAGACTACGGATATTTTGTAAGGAAGTTAAGTAGAGGAAAAAATTCCTACACTAATTTTAAGGAGAGGGTTATGTAAAAAAAATTATTAGATTATTATTACAGTTAGAGAAACTGAACAAAAATGATGCAGTCACAGTTGGAGTTTCCCCAATGGAGATGGTCCAACCATGCAACAATAGTTAACACAACGGAAAAAACCAATTCCAGAACATTAATAACTTAATAATGAATAATCAACATGCCTCGTAGGCTTTCTTATTATCAGATAACTAAATATTTACATCATACATGCCCAAAAACATGCCATCTTACATTCATCAACATACCTATCTGATTACAATCAGAAATCCATATCCATATTGGATGCTAAGCTACTCCCCTACTCTATTTTCTCCACTACTAACTAAGGACCCAAGACTACAAATATATGATTCAGTCACACAAATATATTAGAGAAACTGAACAAAAATGATGTAGTCACAGTTGGAGTTTCCCCAATGGAGAAGGTCCAACCATTCAACAATAGTTAACACAATGGAAACAACCAATTCCTGATCATTAAGAACTCAATAATGATTAATCAACATGCCTCGTAGGCTTTCTTATTATAAGATAAACAAATATTTACACCACAAATGCCTAGCAACATGTCATCTTAAATTGAAATCAAGAAGGATTTTTTTTCTTTTGAAGGAGAGAAATCTCCAGCTCTTGATGGGTTTCAGATGTTTTTCTTCTAGTTTTGGAGCATTACTGGGAAAAATATTTGTTCAGCGGTAAAAGAGTTCTTTGGAACTAAATCTATCCTTAAGGAACTAAATTCTACTTTTATAGCTCTCATTCCTAAAAAACCTAGAGTTGATACGGTCGATGGTTTTAGACCAATAAGTCTTTGCAACTCCTTATACAAAATCATTTTGAAGGTCATTACTACTAGACTTCTGAGATTATTTCCTTATTTGATCTCTCCTCAACATAATGGTTTTTTTCCAGGAAGACAGATCCTAGACTCTATTATGGTGGTGCATGATAATATTCATCCTCTTCATGCCTCTAAAAAATAATGATTCTTGATGAAATTGGACTTGTCAAAAGCCTATGACAGAGTGGACTGGTATTTTCTATCAAATATCCTTAGGTCTTTTGGCTTTGATTAAGATGTGATAAGAATAATAATGCAATTGGTGTCTACTGTGACTTATTCTATGCTTTTTAATGGGGGATCTTCCAATTTCTTCCATCCTACAAGAGGTCTAAGACAAGGTGATCCAATTTCCCCCATTCTCTTTGCCATCATGGCGAAAAGCCTTAGGAGATACATCAATAGTATGGTTATAAGAGGTAAGATTTCTGGTCTCCAACCTTCTTCTGCTCTACAAAAATATTCAAATGAATAATTTGTGGATGACACTATCATGATGGGGGAAGCCTCTGTTAAGGAAGCAAGGAACATGAAAAAGGATTTGAATACTTATACTAATGCTTCTCGTCAATCTATTAACTGGGAGAAGAGTTTCCTTTTTTTCTGTAACACTCCCGAAGAAAGACAAAGGAATATCTCTACCATTTTAGGTTGCAAGATTGGGAATCTTCCCTCTTCCTACTTGGGACTCCCTCTATGTCATAAACCAGATGATTCTTTCTAGAATGGTATCCTTGATCATTTTCACAACAAGCTGGTAGGATGGAAAGGAACTACTCTAAGTCAAGATGGAAAAGTTCAGCTTCTGAAATCTACTCTTCAAAACCTTCCAGTCTATGCACTCAGTCTCTTCAAAATTCCTTAGAAGTTTGCAGACTTGATTGAAAAAATTTAGAAAATATTTCTCTGGTTTGGAGTTGAAGAGAAGAAGAGGTTAAGTCTTGTGGATTGGGAGGTGGTGTGTAAACCTAAGAATTTTGGATGGCTTGGTATTAGAAGCATTAAAAATACTAATAAGGCTTTGCTGGCTAAACAGTGCTGGAGAATCTTTGAAGAGGAGAAGGAATGGAATGCTATTATCAAGAGATAATACCATCTAAAATATTTGGAGGATATGCTAAGGAACCCTTTGGATATCAAAGGTTCTTTCATTTGGAATAGAATTAGGAAAGGAAGGGACCTAATTAGAAAAGGGATAAGATGGAAGTTGGGAAATGGAAGGAAGATAAATTTCTGGAATGATAATTGGCTGAAGGAAGAAGCTCTTAATGAAAAGCAGGAATGGATGCCAATGATTCTGGACTGTAAAGATATAATCGGGGAAAAGGTTTCTGATTATTGGATCAATGAGAGATGGGTTGACCTTAGCTCCTTTGATGAAAACCTCAATTTGGTCAACAAGCATCTTAATCTTTGGTTTGTAAGAGAAAATGAACAAGACTCTTTGATTTGGGGTCCGGAGGCAAATGAATTTTTTTTGGTCTCTTTAGCTTCAGCCCTTCTCTTCTCCTAGGAAGATCACCCTATCAGTTATCAGGTATGGAACAATAAGCTAATACCTAAAATTAAAATGTTTTTTTGGCTGCTTGTTCAAAACAAAGTTCTTACAGTGGACAATATTTGTAAAAGGGGATTTAGTATGCCTAACTGATGTATTCTCTATTGTTTTGAAGCTGAAAATTGTAACCATCTTATGATTTATTGTACTTATACTTGTAAGGTGTGGAACTCTGTCTTCAATAATTTCAACCTGGATTGGGTAAAACCTAATAACTTCCAGGATACGGTAAAACAATGGCATTGCCCCTTTAATGGTAAAGAAGCCAAAGACCTTTGGAGGTTGTTTCTTCCTCACTTCACTTGGAGAATCTAGAAGGAGAGAAATAATAGAATATTCAGAGAAAAAATCTCATCCTATGAGATTGTGGCCAATAGCATTTGTAGAAGTTTTCTGGAAAATTTCAAAGGTTATCTCCCTAGAGAATCCCCCTGTAAGAACACTCAGAGTTTAAATGATATTCTTAACAAGAAAAATTAGGGGCATAAAGACAATGATTTAACTTTGAGGTAAAACACAAGATGATCTGCTCCACCGACTGGCTGGGTCAAATGTAACTTTGATGGGGCAGCTAAAGGGAATCTAGGAAGAGCTGGAGTGGGAGGCATAATAAGAGACTCTACTGGAAATTTTCTGGGAGCTGTTGCGCATAGCCCCTCTGGGAGTTCAAAAAAATCATGTTGGTGAAGCGATGCCCACCAACAAATATTCCTGAGTGGGAGGGAACTCTAGAGAGGGGCTAAAGGAATGACCCTTGTTCATCGGTGAACTCCTCCTGCAGGGGGAGGGCCTAATTTGAGCGGCTAGCCTCCCACATGAACACCACGACCCCTTAGAAGGGGTGGGTGGGGGGGGGGGGAAACCCTGACATGTCCTCCCACTGCACCAGAAAATAGATAATAACCCTCCCATAGCAATATAATAGCCCTTCAAGTCGTTATGATGGCTAAAGAAATGGGTTAATCAAATTTTTGGTTGGAGGGAGGCTCACTAAACATAGTAAACTGTATTAATGGTAAGAATGAGGCTTCCTAGACAATTATCCACATAATTGAAAAAATTAAATCCTTAATTCTTCTTTTTAAAGAAAGCCACATAGCCCACGTGTTTAGGGAAGGAAATAATCTGGCGGATGACTTTGCTAATGTGGGGGCTCAAATTGACATCATCCAATCATGGAGAGGGGAAGCAGATCTCAATATGGAGATTTTATGTCTTATCAGGTACGATAAGATTAACCATATTGAAGGCTCAATTAATAAACATAATTAATGATGAGTAGATCACTTAAGATTAAGAGTGATGATAGCTGCCAGTTGAGGGACACGAGATTCATGAAGAATGTGACTTCGTAGGGTTTGTGGGTTTTAGCTAGCATTTTGAAATAGAAAAATCACAATAGTTTTACATTTCTGCCCATTCACTCTCTGAAAGTTCACAACTCTTTGAGTATAATGGGTGGTGGTCTAAAGAGGGAGGAGCCGATGGAATTTCTGAAGTGGAAACAAAAGAAAAAATTCTGGAAGAGGCTGTAGAAGGGTGGTGTGACCCAGTATTTGGAGAAGCTGCATGGATGGGACAAAGAAATAACTAAAAAATTTGCAGACGGCTGGAAGAACGGAAAGGTGAATATGTGGGGTAAGTCTTTTACCTTGAATATGAGCATAATTTCAGAAATTACAGTTCTTTCTTTTGAAGGCATGAAGTTTTATAGGGACAACAAGCACATTGGGACTCAACCTTTCAAAATCTTCCCAAAAACCGAAGAAGAAGAAGTCCTTTTGAGCAAAGGGACGGGGGATTATGTGGACATTAACAAAATTAAGAGTCACTGGGCTAACATTTTGACTATGATGATCAAGTATTTCACCTTGGATGGTCGCTACTCCAAAATTTACAACCTTCATTTTGTTCTTGCAAATCATTATAGGCATAACAAAAAGGTCTCATTTCCCTTCTATCTTTTGAGCTCGCTGAATAATAGTGTCATGGAGCATAGGAAAAAAATGAGCAACCCGGTGCTTCATGAAGGGCTTATTTTGTTAATTTCAGAATACGCAAGAAATAAAATCCCAGAACCCATTCCCAAAAGGGTTAAAGGGAATGCTAAGAAAGTTAAGCTGGAAAGTAAACAGGAGAACCCGAAGAAAAGGGTAAGGAGAAAGAAAAAGGTGAATCTGGAAAGGCAGGAGGAGATTGAAGACCAAACCCTCGATAGTCAGGGTAATGAAGAAGAGATTCAGGAAGAGGAGGAGGAAATGCCCATGACAGAAGATGAAGCTCAAGAGATAAATGAGGAGGCTCTGGTGAAAGATAAAGACAAACATGTGAATAAGGAGGACACCTAGATAAATGAGGAGGAAATGCCCTTGAATGATGATGATGAGAACAGGGGAAATGAAGCCAATAATCAAGAAGTGGAAAAAGAAGAAGAAGAAAAAGAGGGAGATGATAAGGAGGATAAAAATGAGGAAATGAATGATGGTAAGGACAAGGAGGAGTAGATAGAGCAGCCAAATTTGAAGGATGGTAATAGGAAAAAGAAAAGACAGAGAATGGAGCCTGATCACAAAACTATGATAGGGTTTGAAATTGATGATAGAATACCAAAGAGCAAGGAGGATCACGAGGCTAGCATGGAGAATTGGCTTAGTAAGGAAATGAAGGACATGAAGTAGCACGTGAATGAAATGAAAGAAGAAATGGAGCCCTTAAAAACCAAGCTAGAAGAAATGGAGAAGGATCTGCTAATTAAGGTAAAAAATAACAATAGAGATGAGGAGATTACAGCCAGAGTCAATGATCTTGTGGAAGAAAAGCTAAAAGAGATGAAAAATCAAATCAGCCACAACAGACATATGATAAGTATTATTCTTAAGCATAGTAACGTAGGGATTAAAGTCTCTATTAAAAATCTCAAAGCGTTATACACTTACTTGGAGAGTAGTCTGCTGGAAAATACTACTATCACAATAGATGACAAAACTAGGAGCTTGGGCCTAGGTACCAGAACTTGAACTGGCATTAAAAGGAAAGTTCCAGAGATTCCAAAAGAGATGAAAGTGTAGAAGGAGTCTATTGATAAAATGGAAGGCATGCAGAAAGAGGCTGAGGAAGCCTATGAAAGTGTGAAATAGTTTTTATCTATTCTGGTAACTATGTTGGAAGTTGTGCTGAAAACTGTGTCTTTTTGGCAGTTTTTTGTTTTCCTTTTTTGGGGTTTCGGGTGTTTGTTGGGGTCCTACTTTTTTGCTCATAGAAAGCTATCTATGTGTGTATGGGATAATGATTCTTATCTCTATTAATATTTTGTAAAAGGTTTTAGGGTCCTTTCAAAACCTATTTTTACCTTAATCAAAAACATGTAATCTTACATTCCTCAGTATACCTGTTTGATTACAATCAGAAATCCATATCCATATTGGATGCTAAGATACTGGCCTACTCTATTTTCTCCACTACTAACTAAGGACCTAAGACTACAAATATATACAAGATCACTAGCCACAATTCAACCATAAAAGATCACATTCTCCAAGAAGAAGGAAATATTTTACAACATATAGGTCATGACCTAAATCCATAAGAACTCCTCCATATAAGAAATAATTGTATGCAATTGCACACAAAGGTCGGCCATGAATGTAGGAACATCCAATAAGATTCATCGACCGTGAAAATCTTTAGAGATCAGAAAACCCAATTTGACCGTTGGATCAGGAAGACAAAATAGGACCAAACCCAAACTTAAGAAATCTTCATCAAGAAAGAACGTATCGGGATGCAAAGAAAAACATAGATTAATCATGATGTCTATAACATGCCATTTGGATCACAAGAGATAAGGAACCAATTGGAAAGATTGTTAATCAAAACACTAAAACAACTAACATGGACAAACTAAAAACAAACTAAAAAGGAAATGTTTTTGGGTGATACAAGATTGGCAATAGCCAAAGGATGCTCTTGCAACAGACACTCTAGATGAAAATGAAATGTTGTTGTTTAGGATTAGAATTGTCACCCTAAATCAGTTATTAAGGCTTCATGGCAATTCTATTTGACAATGGAAACTTCCTCTAGCTGTGGGTGAACTATGGATGAGGAAGAATCTCCAGATTCTAGGCCGGTTCCTATCTGATATGGAATATCACCTCCTGATT
>MU224334.1:4442480-4474410 GCA_018584345.1 Thuja plicata | reverse complement strand
GGACTATGAAGACCTAGGACCTGATATGCAACCAACAATGGAGACCTAATATGCAAGCATCAAAAACCAACCACAAGGCAATGCATGGGACCTCTACTCCATACTTTCAATTATGCCTTTTATTCTGTAATGCACTATTGTTTTGACATGAAAAGAAAGATGAAATAACATTTGTATAATACATTCAGCTTGAATGCACAATGTAATTGATCAGAATTGTAATTTAGAAATTCTAAAATGTGATCAATTCTTAGAGTACAAAATGACAATTTCTGAAAATGAAAGTAATTATGAAATGTTGATTAATAATACCTGAAGGGTAATATTAATGGGACCTCTAAAATGCAATCTCTTCCTATTTATGATTATTTTGATGCATGCTAAAAATTAGGATAACAGTTGAATAAGAGACACTTATGAACATTTGAAAAGATGTGGAACATAAATCCCATGCTTTTTCTTGATCCAAACGTCCTCTTTATCTGTAACTCTTTGTCTTTGTACCTCTGTACTCTCTTTTGTTAGATCTATTAGCTAACTCTTCTCTATACTCCCTCTATTGTACCTTCTATCAACATCATAGTTCAGATCACTATCTCCCCCCCTTTGCATAATTGATGTACCTATGTTACAAACCTTCATCTGAATAGCAACCAAGGTCTTATGTTGTTTCACTTCACCTTTTGTATAGCCTGATATCAACTTTCCCTCATCAGATCCATCTTCAAGATCCTTCTTTCAAGCCATACTAACGTCTATATCCTAATTCCTTGAACAATAACTCTTCATCATGCTTACATTCCTTACACTTCGCCCCTATTTCTCCTTTAAAGGAACTAGAGTAAATTTTTTTCCATCCTTCTCTATTGTGACCATGTTTCTTCTACAATCATGAATAGATCCTCTATCAAATTGCCAAGGTCTACCCAATAGAACATGAGAAGCACTAATCGATACCACATCACAAAACACCTCATCTCTGTAAGGTCCAATAATTAATTTGACCAAATGATGTTCTTTCACCTCCACCCCATGTTCATCTAAAAACCAAATTTTCCCATAAGGATAAGGATGTTTAAGCCTCCTCAATCCAAGCTTATGCACCATTTCTTCTGAGACTAAATTATCAGTGCTACCATAGTCCATAACAACATTACAACATTTACCTTCTGATTTGTAGACAATCCTAAAAAAATTCCTCCTTTGTATAGGTTTAGCTTCCTTCTTACTCAAAATGACTCTCCTAATCATAAGATATTCTCCTACCTTAGGTTCTGCAGTGCCTTCCTCAAGTTCATTAGTAACTTATTCCTAATGTGCCAAAAGATTTTGTTTTCCCATATTCTTACTAGATCCTTTAGAAAATTGGAAAGCCCTATGTCCTATGCCACCACACTTGAAACAAGTACCTTTGAACTCCTTTCTACCATTCCCCCTTCTAGATATTCTTTGATTAGGTTCAAATTCAATGGTTTGCTTCTCTTTTCCATTGCTTCTAGCTTGTTTCTCCTTTCCTCTAGGGTTATTTTGTCTCCTTTTTAACTTATCTTCCACCTTCAATGCATATTGATAAGAATTCTCAACTATAATAATACTTAACATACTCAACTCATCTTGAATATTAAATCTCAGACCATTAACATACCTAGCCACCTTCTCCTTAGATACCTCTGAGTGTCTAGATCTGATTGTCATCTTTTAGAAATCTTTGGTGTAGTCCTTCACACTCATGTATTTCTGCTTAAAGTTCTACAACTTCTTAAACAACTCTAATTCATAATCCTCAGGAATTAATTTAGCCTTCAATCTAGTAACCATCACCTTCAATCTAGTGATTTTATCACCATGTTCCTCTCTTTACTTCTTCAATTCTTTCCACCATAAGGAAGCATGGCCCTTCAACTTAGTCTATGATAACCTAACCCTTTATGGATCTTAGATATCTTCCATCTCAAAGTAATCTTCTAGCTCTCCAATCCAATATATCAAATCCTCAGGATGCAATGAACCAGTGAAAGTAGAAACATCCATCCTATGATTTTTACTTACTTGTGCCATAGCTCTCAACAATCTTTCTTCATATGTAGGGATCTTAGTATCTACAATTTCAAGATATTAAACAAATTCTTCATATTCTTCTTCATTCTCAGAATTCCTTTTCAATCTAGTCAACACATTTATGATCTCAGTCCTCATCTCATTTTTGAAGTCCATCATTTGTTCTAACCTTCTAGGGTTCATCCTTCTAGGCAACATCTTTCCAATATTCAGGTGCAACTATCTTAGCTTTGAAAATTTGATTACAAAGTGCTAATTGCCTCTCTTTTGGTGATCTATTATAAATACTTGAATCTTGCCTCCAACAATCCAAAAAAAGTTCTCAAACAATAATAGTTTCCTCAGTGATCCCCTTGCACAAGTCCTTTGCAATTGTGAGTTAGATCTTTAATCTGCCACCTCACAATAAATACAACTAAGGATTCGTTAGATCAAGGAATAGATCTATATGAACAAAGATTTATTTGATGCAGTCATAGTCAAATTTTCCCCAATGGAGATGGTCCAACCATGTAGTAAGAGTTAACACAATGGTTACAACCAATTCCAGATCATTAAGAACTCAATAATGAACAATCAAAATGCCTTGCAGGCCTTCTTATTATCAGATAAACAAAGATTTACATCATACATTCCCAACAACATGCTATCCTACATTCCTTAGCATACATACTTGATTACAATCAGAAATCCAAATCCATACTTGATGCTAAGCTTCTGCCCTACTCTATTTTGTCCACTACAAACTAAGGACCCAAGACTACAAATATATAAAAGAACACAAGCCACATGTCAACCATAAAATATCACATTCTCCAAGAATAAGGAAACAATTTACAACATATAGGTCATGACCTAAATCCATAAGAAATCCTCTATATAAGAACTAAATGTCTGTGAATGCACACAGAGGTTGGTCACGAATGTAAGAAAATCCAATTATCTTTATTGATCATGAAAAGCTTCAGAGATCAGAAAACCCAATCTGACCGTTGGAACAAGAAGAACAAATAGGACTGGACCAAAAATTAAGAAATATTCACTAGGAAAGAACCTACTGGGATGTGAAGCCAGACATAGATTCTTCATGATGTACAAAACACGCCATTTGGATCGCAAGAGATAATGAACCAGCTGGAAGGATTGCTGATCAAAACACTAACACAACTAACAAGAACAAACTGAAAATGAAATATTTTTGGGTGATAAAATATTGCCAACAACCCAAGGATGTTCCTTCATCAAGAAATAACATAAAACAACATGCATACCATAACACATTGATTTACGTGGGTAAAACCCTTTCAGGAGAAAAACCCCACACTCCAAAAGTAGCCCAATATATTTTTCAACAATCAATAACAGGTTACAATATACTTGTAGAGAAATATTATCTTAGGATAATCACCAACTAGAGATCCAAATGTAACTGAAAATCTATGAGACTCTTATGCACACCCTTCATCTCACACACCTAATATATAGGAGATACAATACAAGAAACCATCAAATGGTATTACAAAAGCATGGGTTAAACCCACACCAAAAGAGGCACCCATTTTATCTCTAATCTAAGATGCCCTAAAATGTTTCAATACACACACCAACACATGTAACTCTCTTTATATCTCATTTTATGTGTTCAACACGTTTTTACATTTTCTATTTCGAGAGACTTAAATTCTAGAGGCCATAACTTTCAAACTAGGTGCCCGATTGAAAAATGTTTGAAGTGTTGAAAATCTCACGATGTTATCTATAGTGTCCCCAATTTCTATGGCATTTGGACATAGTTATGGACTATTTTGATGCCTCTAAATCCTTTATAACTACATTTTCAACTTTTTATTTAGAAATTTCTAAAAATAGAAACTTGTTAGAATATTTAATCTTTCCTTGGTTGTATTTATTTATTTAGGATAAACCAAGGTATCATATATTTATTTAATTAGGAGATTCCTATGGAATCCCTACATGTATTTTTTTTCCTCTAGTCCAAGTGGGAGGACATGTCATTTCTTATAATTCCTTTATTAAGGAAATGAGCTTATCCTCCTTTAGTAGATGTTGACACTATGCATACAACTATTATGGATGTTGGAATTCATAGATTCGTGAGTTACTTAGTAACTTTCTCCTCATATCTATTTAAGAGATGCTCCTCTCTCATTTTTAGGAGTTTATTGTAATGAACCTCTCTCTCTCTCTCTCTCTCTCTCTCTCTCTCTCTCTCAAACTTTGCATCATTCATAATATCACAAGAGGTTTTTCTTTTCTTTCCCCCTTTCAAAATTTTTTGTCTCCTTGTCTTGGAACTTTTGGTGTATGGTCCTAGTTTTGCATTTATCATGGTAGCAATCTTCTCATCTAATAACTCTCTTGAATTATTATTTATTTCCTTGCTCTTGTTATTTTTCCTTTCATGGTATCAGAGCTTGGGTTACTAATCCATGTTTGAATGAAAGTTGTTGAAGGTTACCAATCTATGTAGCTCACTCATTTTGGAAACCTTTTGAGGAAAGAGACAGAAGCTCTTACTCTAACTCATTGTATTGAATTTTTTTTGAATCGTTTTTGGTTTGGATGACTTGTGGTCAAACCCATTTTATCTTATATCTGATATTTGTGTATTAACCCTCTCTTTTTCTTTAAATATTTCATTCTAACAAAGATTTATTTTGATTATGTTTAAAGCATAACCTCAGTTGTGAAAATGGAAGCTTACAACTTTGTGCGCACAAGATTTTGGTTGCAAGTTTTAAATAAAAATCTTATCTCTTTGTTTTAATTTAATATATCAATCTCTGTTTACTATTCAGTCTTACACATTTTGTGCAGGTTTATAATTTTCAAAAATTTCAAGTTTAATCTGTTCTATCTATTCAAATTTAATCTAATGTATCTATTATAATTATATATATTTATATTTAAATATTTAAGCTCGAACCCACCCATCTCCTTACCCTCTTTCTTTCCTTGCCACCCAGCTCATCGCAGATCATAGATTTGTTTGCAGAAGTTTGACTTATCTTCCCTGCTCGGGCACATGACTCATCCCTGTGCACGACCTCACATTTACTCAGCCATATTCTATTTTACCACCCTAGTCCGCACCCACTTCTGCCCATTTTTCTCCTCTTCTGTGACATCTTGTCTTCTTACTTCAGTCTGCATATTATATGGTCTTCGGTGTTCTAATTCGATAGAAACCCTTTAATCTCTCCCTCATTTCTTTTATCTTCGGCTTGGGATTTTGTCTGAGCTTTATCTATTATCCCATCTTTTCCATCTCGCAATCAATCACTGCCAATACCTACCACTGTCAAGCTCAATTACTGCTCCATTCTCTGATTTAAAACTTTTGATATTGTCTCCCAACTGCTCCACCTCCCTGTTGGAGATAATTTTGATCTTAGCTCTACCAATCTTCCTTGATTCTTCCTATTTTGTGTCATCTTCCTCGACGGTCCAGTCGGCCTCAGCAGCAAGGGCTTTGAGCACTTCATTGTTGTCATAGTGCTTGGGGAGCTTATAGTTCCTGCAGGCCCTGGTAGATCTTGGTTTCTATGAACCTCCTCCACCCCCTTCTCTTTTTTTCCTCTTTCTCCTTCCATGTCGGCAGCCGCGAACTAGATGTCATCTCCACCACATCAGAAACAAACACCAAAATCTAGAAGCAAGGCTTCACCCACTCCTAATGGAAGTTTAAGAGTCTTACGACTCTTCAGCTTTGTACACTGCCAATTTTGGCTGCCTCCCAAATATAATCTTCTTGTTAGTGTAGTCATACTTATCATGGACTCTCGTTTGATTTGCACTCCATACATTTCAGCTAGTCTTGGGTGGTTCTACACCGTGTTAGGGAAGATATCTCTACAATCTCTCCCAATTAAAAATTTATCTCCTCTTTCTCTCTCGTATTCCCAACTGTAGCCTGCATTGTCTCTATTTTGTTTTATCTGTGGTATGATCTCTGTCTCTACTCCTCCCACCCGCTTCTACCAGCTCCTCTATTCCATGCAACCTCTTTGTTTTTTCTTTCCTTTGCTCCCATCACCATTCATAACATTTTTTTTAGTTTGAACCTTGTTTATTATGGTTTGATTTTTTTTAAATACTTTAAATCATTATTTTTTAATTAGTTTAATTAAAATATTCCTAATCTTGTTTTTAAATAGTTTTTTTTAAAATTTATATATAGTTTCATTACTGTTTTTAATAGTTTAAATTACATTTTTTTTAAAAATAGTTTAATTAAAATTGTTTTTAAATAGTTTCAATATCTTGTTTAATTAGTTTACAAATGTTGTTTTTTCAAATAATATTAACACATTATTTTTATAGTGTTCAATAAACTTTATATAGTTTTTATTTAATAGTTTTTAATAATATCATTTCAATAGTATATGCAGTTTAATTTTTTGTTTAATTGTTTAAATTCAAATTTAACAAAAAATTAATTTTTTTAATGTTTATTTAAACAATTCAAAAATTTATTAGCATTATGCTAAATTACTTTTATGATTATTTAGCATTAGCTTATCTCTATTTCTTCGTTGTTATTGTCTAATCATAATGTTTTAATTCATCATTTTTCAATTATTGGGCAATTATTTCTATGCTTATTCCTGAAATTAAATTAAACAATACACATTATCATGCATGGAAAACACATATTTCAATAGTTCTACTTCTCATTTATGAAATTTATAACACTTTGTTAGACATCACACATTCCACTTCAGAACCGAGTTCCAATGCTACTTCCACTTAGCATGAAAATGAAATTATTTTCATTACACAAAGGGAGTAAATTCTCTCTTTTCCAATTAATCTTTTGTTCCTAGTTTTCAATTATGTTAACTTTATCTCAAATTTTCTATAAAATATGCTACCTGATTAATCCAATGCAAACAAGTCATTGCTCATGCTAAAGTTTTAGTTTGTTCTAGTATTGTGAGTTATCTAACAATATTGCCTTCATGAGTATTTTTATTGATTTTATTGATTAGCATGAATTGCTATCACTTTTAGTATGGTTTGATACCATCTATTTGTATGCAATTTGTTGCATATTTTTTTTGTAAGTTGTGTAGGGTGCCCTATTTTCAAGGTTACCTATGGAAGACGCTTCAGTTGTACCTGATTCATAGTTACCTTATTTTTTGTTTGGACCCATGGAAATTACCTCCATCCAATGATTGGTATGCACTTACTTCAATTGATATTTATCAACTTTATCCATCTTATTTTTTCCTCATAGCGAGGATGATGTTCTTGAAATCCTTCTCAAAATTTGTTGGCTTTCTCATATATTGGAAAGGCAGTATGTTGTTTTTTAACACTCATAATCTTTAGAATAGATAATTATATATCATATGTCAACTATATTTTCAATGATGGATTAACATCACTTGGAATTAAGCTATCCATTCCATATACATCTCAATGAAAAGATCAAATTGTAAAGTTTCTCTTAATGTTGGTTTAGTTGCTTATCTCCTTGATGGTTCCTTGATTATGGTACATGAGTGTAGACATGATTGGAAAATCAAATCAATGTTAATTTGGTGTTTGAGTCATATGTTCTACTAGATTTTAGATTCTTCTCTCTCATATCTCTATTGCACGTTACTAATGTGATGAGTTTTCATACTTCATTACTTAGATTGCGAGTCATGTAGGTTGTGGATTGATCACCCATTCACTTGCAGTGGGATGAATCATTAGTGGACTGTCTATATCCATGTGATTGATGCAGTGTTGATGCAAATTTCATTAGTTAGCCTTGTTAGTGGTAATTTGTGCATTAGTATGTTTATTTTGAGATGAGAGGATGAATGTTGTTTATGGTACCTAGTTTTTTCATTTTGGACTTGGAGCATGTGGTTTTATCTTGATATCTTGATAGGTTGATTGCACTTTAGTGGAAACTTATGGATTCATCTCTAACCCTCATCAATATTATTTTAAACTTTTAAAATATTATTTAAATTTTAATTATTTCATGATGCAAATTATAAGTTTATTTTCAAAGGATATACTAATTTGTATCTAGAGTAGATCCCAATAATCGGAACTCTACTTGTGGATATTTTTTCTCTCTTCTTTGATTCAGGTGACATATCATGGAACATTCAAAAGACACAATCCACTTCTCTTAGCTCTATCAAATATGAATGTGCAAGTTGTACCCATGCATCCAAACATTTCCTATGGTTAAATATGACTACTTGAAGACTTGTATTTAGCTCAAATTGAAGACAATCAAATTGCATTGTAAAGTTGGGTTTAATTCCCATTGATGTAAACTCCCCAAGTAAAGATTATGGGGGGGCGGGGGTGTTAGAATATTTAATATTTTGATGGTTACATTTATTTATTGAGGATAAACCAAAGTATCATAAATTTATTTAATTAGGAGATTCCTATGGAATCCCTACATGTATTTTGTCCTCTATTCCAAGTGGGAGGACATGTCATTTCTTGTAATTCCTTTATTAAGAAAATTATCTTATCCTCCTTAAGAGGATGTTGAAACTTTTCACACACCTACTATGGATGTTTGCATTCATAGATTGGTGAGTTACTTAGTAACTCTCTCCTCATATCTATTTAAGAGATTCTCCTCTCTCATTTATAGGAGGTTATTGTAATGACTCTCTCTCTCTCTCTCTCGGGCTTTGCCTCACTCATAATATCACAAGGAATTTTATTTTATTTTCCCCTTTCAAGATTTCTTGTCTCCTTATCTTGGCTCTTTTGGTGTATGCTCCTAGTTTTTCATTTCTTGTGGTAACAATATTCTCATCTAATAACTCTCGTGTATTATTATTTATTTCCTTGATCATGTTATTTTTCTTGTAAAAACTTTAATATATTCCAAAATAGACATGGTCTTGCACAAAATTTATCAAAATGCTTATCTAACCATTTTGAACCTTTTGGAAAAGAATAGGAAAAATTCATGGTCAAATAAAAATTTACTTAAAATAGTAACCCCATATAAATGCAAAGTTGAGATACTTTTCCCAACAATCTTCCACTTTTAGAACACATTGTAATAAAGAGAAAATGGATTATCTACACCGTCATATAATTACTAAAGGTCATGAGGCCCATAGAATCTGAACACAACCTAAACTTCTCTATGCTCATAGCCTTTGTTAATGAATCTACAACATTCATAATATTTTCTACCTTAACCGGCTTCACCTTTCGATCCTAGATCATATATCTAGCAAAATGATACTGAACATCAATTTTCTTGAACTTGGCATGAAAATTTGGTGTTTTTCTGCTAGGAAGATTTCACTCTAATTGTCACAATAAACTATTACTAATCCTTATTTTATTCCAATATTTGAATACTCTCTCTTAAGCCAAATAGATTCCTTATAAGCATGTGTATCTACCATATATTGTACTTTAGTAGTGGACAAAGAAACCATAGCCTAACGCTTACTCATCCAACTGATTACACCACCAAATAATGTAAACACATAAGCAATGGTGGATCTTCTACTATCAATATCACCTACGCAAACTAAATCCACATAACCACGAATATCAAGGGAAATGTAGTCTCCTATCATATAACCATGATAACATAAAGAATACTCTAAGGTGCCCTTCAAATATCTGAAGACTCTTTTAACCACATCCCAATGGTCTTTACTAGGATTAGACATATATATGAAAATAATTATCATTTCTTGGGTAAGGTCTAGTCTAGTATAGACCATAACATACATAAAACTTAAAAATGCACTCTGGTAAGGTACTCTTCTCATGTTTTCCATCTATGATAGAGATGTAGGATAATCTAAAATAGACAAATTTGTTCCCACTATAAAAGGAACACATAATGGTCTACAATCATGCATGTTGAACCTTTGTAAAAATGAGCTCACATACTTACTCTAGCATAGCTTTTTTCACTCCATCTCATCTAATTTCCATACCAAGTATGTGTTTTATTGCACCAAGATCTTTCATTTCAATTTTAGTAGCAACTTGCTGAGACTTCAGTTCTATAATCATAACCTTCCCTTTACGAATGAATAATACATCATGTACATATTATGCAATGTACATGAAATGACCACCATCAAATTTATAATAACTTAACACATATCTTATTTAGAACACTCAAGTCCCAAACTTAACACATATGTATCAAATTTATGGAACCACATCTTAGGACTCTAGTTGAGGCCTTACAAAGATATCTTCAATTTTCAAACCAAATTACTTTTACCTTTTACCACATAGAGCTCTAGCTATGTCATGTAAATATCCTCCTCCAAATCACCAGGAATGAAAATAGGTTTTACATCCATTTGATCAACCTCTAAGTCATAAGCAACAATATTAGAAAGAAAAAATCCAATGGATGATATTTTTACAACAAGGGAGAATGTCTCACCATAATCAATACCTTCAACCTAAGAATATAATTTTGCAACCAACATTGCCTTATACTTGTCAATGTGTCCATCTAAACCAATATTTTTCTTGAACACCCATTTGCGACCAACAAGTTTTACTACTTAAGGAAATGGTACAAGATTCTATGTATCATTCTTTTTCAAAGCTTTCATTTCTTCATCCATAGAAATATTCCATGATTTTGAACCATTCATACCTAATTCCTCTTCTACAGATCTAGGTTCATCAACACTAGTATTTAAATAAAAAATACATCTCTAAGACCATCAAGATAATACCTTTCAAGTGGTTGTATTTTTCTTCTAGATCTTTGAACAAGTTGAGTTGGAGGTTCTTACCCCTCTTTTGAATATTTAGAGCTAGATAAGATCTCATTAAATTATTGTCTATCTAGAGGTTTCGATTCAAATTTCTTAGGTGTATAAGGTAGTTTAATCACATCTTCCTTTTTATTTTGTTGAAGTTGTAATGTAACTAAAGAAGGCTTAGTTTCTCTAAAAATAATACTTCTACTATGAATTACCTTCTATGCAAGATGAAGGGTCACACCACCCTTACCAAATTATAACCAAAGATAACACAACATGGAGGCAAAGAGAGAATAAATTTATTCACAAGTATGGATTGATAACACTTAAAGGTGATGACAATGCTTCCAAGTGCTTGAGGATGAAATACTTGCAACTTCTTGAAAGAGATCACTACAACTTATTACAATATGAAACCATTACAAACACTCTCCAAAGATAACCCAAAAATAACACAAGAAAGAAATTAAGAAATGCAAGAGAAAATGTTGAATCTATATCATTCTATTGGAAATAAATATTCAACCACTTCTACAAACATTAGCCAGGTTGTCCTTCAAATACACAAACTAAAGCTCACAAGCTTACAACTTCTTAAGGATATAATCCTTTCTTCTCGAGGATCTTACGAAAACTCCAACAACCTTTACAATTTATATCCATGAGTATATATAGTACTCCCCACCTAAGAGATTACAAATACAAGCAATGTGGGATAAAAGGTAGGTTAAACTACCTTGATATAAATATTAAATGCATGTTATAATTTAATAAATGCCTAAGGAATTTTATTAAATAAGAACTTTCCACAAACTTCTAAAATGCCACCTATGCACCTTGATAAATAAAAATTTGCAAAGTAACTTTATGAATTTATTTTATTGAATTTTTGTCACTTTCTCTCTCAATTTTTTTTAAATTTTTTTTTGGGTGATGCAAGATTTCTCTTTCACCCTAGATGCTCTTGCATAAGAATTCTAGGGTAATTTGAGAAGTGACCTTGTCACATCTCAGGTGTTCAAAGGAAAACCAAGATGATTAATTTATGTTTTTGATAGCCATGATGAATCTTCAATAGGTCACCCTTTATATATAACTAAGAACTCTTCATATTGTTTGTTTCTTGTGCTTCTTCCCACACAACTATCCAAAATATCCGCTATCTCTTCCATAGCTAAAGAAGGTGTCAGAATATTCCACTGTGGTTCTTTTATTTCATCTTCATTCCTTCCTTCATGATACTCTACCAAATCTAAAATGTTGAACACAGGTGAAATGTTAAGTCCATCTCGCAACTCTACTTCATAAGATTTTCCAGAATCATGCTTCTTTAGGATTTTGCATGGTCCAAATTTCTTCATCTTCAACTTATTATATACTCTTATTAGAAATCTCTCTTTTCACAAATGAACCATGACTTCATTACCAATATGAAATTCCTTATGTCTCCTCTTCTAATCTTCCTTATCCTTGTATTGAATATTCATTTTAGTAATATGCCTTTTCACCTATTCATACAAATTCTTAAGATGTTCTACAAAGTCTTCAGCCTTGGCACAACTCTTTTCTTCTTTGTCCAATTTCCTTAATTCTGAAGCATTCCTAGGATTACTCTCATATACTATTTGGAATGGTGATTTACCAATACTCCTATTGACAACATTATTGTATGAAAATTATACCTCTGGTAAAATAATATCCCACACCTTGGGCTTATCTCCTACTAAGTGTAGACACCTAAAATTGGTTAGGTGTTCTATTTTAATCAAATCTGCATCTCATCAAATTGCTCCAAATTTGCATTTTCAATCAAATCTCATCAAATTGCTCTAAATCAATCAAAATAGACCTAATCAATTCAAATGGAAATTTATTAAATCAAATTGGGAAAAAATTAAATTAAATCAAAAGATCAATTAACAATGACATTAGTTAATTAAATATAAGCCTAAAGGGATTAATCAAACTATATAATTGATTTTAATCAATTAGTTGTATAGTTTAAATCAAAAAATCAAATCCAATCTATTCCCCTACATGGATAATTTAATTAATTGATTGAATTAATTAAATCCTATTATCTTTCAACATGAATTTGAGGAACCAATGAGAATTGAGAAGACAAAGCACATGAATCACTCCAAACTTGCAATCTTGATCACTCATTTTGGAACTTTAAATCCTCATCACTCAGTTTATCCCTTTGTCCCAACCTTTGAGAAAATCATTTAAATTGTCCCCTCATTTGAAACCATTTGAAAGATTCTCACTCAACCAAGGCTAAACCATGATCAATTGACTCCACCCCCTACACTTGGGAAAATCCTATAAATAAAGAGTATTTTACAAGCATAACATAAATCCTATACATTCAAATGCAAAGCATCTACATTATAGTCATTTTTAGAGAGTTCAAAGCAATTTGAGCATTTTCAAGCATTTGTGAGAGCTTTTGAGTGAATTTTTGAGACAATTTGAGAGAATTATGAACTATATAGGCATATCATTATCAAATTTCTCATTCTAGGACTGTCACTATTAGAGATTTAAGCTAAGAGCTCTCTATTAGCATGCTTAGTTAGAGATCCATGAGATGATTAATGATTTTATTTCAATTATTAGATTAATTGTTGATATTTTTCCATAGAATTGTTAGAAAATAAACTAATCTCATGAAGGTGTAAAAATCACACACACAAATGGCACCCACCATGGGGCTTTAGGCCTCTTATCCTCATTTTTGATGATATTTTGTATGTTTTTGCTTCATTTTGTGTGTATTTTGTAGATTGCAGGTAAAGTGACGCCTAAAAGAAAAAAAATGATGCCTATAAGAAGTGAAATGACGCCTAAGAATTCCTTCTATTTTCTTTTCTGACTTCTTTCATGCCTGCCGGATAAATAACAACACCTGTGCTCGTAAAGCAACGTCTGTGATCCCTGAAATCACGTCTAGTCACTGTCCTCTGCTGCGATTGCACTTTCTTTTGATGCATTTACACTTCTATGTCATGCCTGTGAACTTTCTTTTAACACTTGTTGTTAGTAAAGTAACGCTTAACAGAGGGGAAAACAACCCCTAGATTAGTGCAAAGCAACACTTAGTACAGTGCAAAGTAATGCCTAAAAGCTGTAAAATTACGCCTACTGTCTTCTGTACTTTTTAAATTATAGATTAATAAATTCATAATACTAATGCTTTATTGTTAATTTTTCTGTAGATGAACAAACATTTAAAAGTGCAGAAACTAGAGATGGGGATCAAAAGGGAAAGCAAAGAGGTAAGGCTCTAGAACAAGGACTCTAAAAAAATTCATAATGTAATTATTTGGAGAGTTTAGAAGAAGAGAAAGCATTATTTGAACGTTACATTAAAGTTAGTAATGCTTACAAAAGGAAATTTCCTTCTTTAAATTAACTGCATTTATTAAGTCCTTAACCTTTGTTTTGCAAAATTTTGGTAAGGATCTTAATTTCATTGTCAATTAAATTTTTTTTTCTTCACTTTGGTTGTGGTGTTGACCAACTTGTTGGAGGAGACAGAGAGGAAATGATTGCCACTACGTGAGTAAGCAAAAAAAAAGAAAAAAACCTCAAAAATGCACCTAGCCTTTGCTATCATTTTTGTTTTAATCTAGTTTAATAGGGCCACCCTATTATTGTCCATTCCAAACAAGACATTAGGTATATGCTCTCAACTTTTCAAAGTTGATAAAAAAACCAAAAGTGTTGCTTTTGGGTGGTAGAAAGAAAGGGAGAAATTGAACCACGCATTTCAATTTATTAAAAACCTCCTTTTCAAGAGGTTAAAAATAAACAAGAGTGATTGAAGTGTTTGGAATGAAGGAAAGTAATAGGGATATCCTCTTCACTCTTTGAGTGAATCAAATTCCCAAACTTAACTAAATTCAATTTATTGCTTTCATGAACATGCTAGATACATAGACTACCTTCCTCCTGAGAATTCCTTTATGAAGGCGGTGAGAGGGAATGACCCAAGTGGGAGACAATCACTTAAACCGTGATACTATCCAACCCACTATAATCAAATACACTCATCCACAAAGGGTTGAAGTGACTAAATTGTGTTGAGAATCTTCACTTCCTCGAGTAGTCCTTCGGGATTGTGCAAAATCATACTTTCATGCATGTGGGAAGCCCTTGTAATGAGGGTATAAGAGACTCTTCATGGTTTATAATGGAGATGTTAAATACAACCTGATTAATTAGCAAGATAACTTATTAGAGCCATTTTTTACTCGCCAAATTTGACTTTAGGTAGATTGTTTGGAAGAATTTCTTGTGCAAGACTCGTGAAAATGTCTGAAAACATATACTTGGTGTGTTTTAGGAGTAAGATGAAAACTTGATGTGTGTGTTGTGTTTGTGTCTTCATTTTTAGACAAGAATTCAATCCTACAGATTTGATCACAAACTTTATACTTTTTAATCCTTAAAAATTGTGATAAACCAAGTTTTTCAGCAAAATGACGCGTACAAAAGGTTAAATAATGCCTAAAAACATTCCTGTGATGCCTGCAAACTGAAGTTACACCTGAGACTATTGAAATACTTCCAATCAAGAGGCTAACATGCCTAAACCATTCTTTTCTCCATAACCTGGAAGGAAGTTCACGATCTTGGGTGAACCGCTTGAAAATGCATTGAGAACCCTCATTGCGAATAAGATTATTGACTTACCTAAGGCTTAACCATATGAACCACAAGTAAAACCTACTTTTTGTAGTGAATACAATCATTGTGAATATCATAGAAATTGAGGACATAAGACAAATGATTACATGCACCTAAAACATGTGGTGCAAGACCTTATTGACAATGGTGTGATTAAAGTGGAAGGACCTCAAAACAATGAAGATCACACAACATTCAAAACTCCTTTCTTCAAGCATGAGAAAGGTGAATCTTCCAATTCTAACAATGGAGGTACCAATGGAAACAAATCAAGGGGTAATAGTAATGTTAAATTTTCCCACAGTTATGACAATACTATTAATGCCCTATCCGGACATGATAGTAATATAAATGTTTTGGTAATAAAGGAAAAACCTAACAAAGAGACCTCTAATGTTGTTACTAGGGGCCAAGAAGCAAGAATTACCTTAAAAGGAAGTACCCCTAGAAATTTTGGTCCTACACAAGTGAATACTTTGGCTAAATAAGCATCTTATTCAACAAGGCCTTATAGTCTAGTGGATCAACAACAAAATACTCTAGCACAAATTTCAATTTTGCAGATATTAAAAATTTCTGCTAATCAGAAAGAAATCTTGGAGAAAGATCTTGTGGAAACTATCGTTCCTAAAATTTTGGAAGAAGAAAGGTTTTCAAACATGGTGGGTCATCTCATAGAACCTCATTGCTTATCATTTTCAGAGCAAGATGACATGTCCATTAATCAACATAAAAATCTCCCCTTGCATATAGATGTTTTGACTCAAAAACACCATGTTAAGAGAGTCGTCATTGATGGAGGAGCCGGTCTCAACATTTGTACCTTGAACCTAGTCAAAGCTTTAGGGTTAACCGAGTCATCTATTGATCCCAAGAAACAAATCACTATAAAAGCTTATGATGAGGAGGAAAGATCTTCTAAAGGAATGGTGGTTTTTCCCATTCAAGTGGGTCCTATCAAGAAAGATACCATTTTTCAAGTCCTTGACATGAAATTAACTTATAATATTTTATTGGGAAGGCCATGGATTCATGAGATGCAAGTGGTGCTTTCAACCTATCATCAATGTATCAAGTTTCCATCCATGGGTGAAGAAATAACTATTGGAGGAGATTCCAATCCCTTTCAATATTGCAATATGGTGAAACCTCTCTTATTCATGAGTTATTTATTCCACATAATAGGGAATGAGTTATTCCTAGTGTCATCATTGAAGAAATCAAAGAGGAAGGTCTTAATTCTACATTAAATGCTACATCTACTTCAAGTTCTAATAAAAATAACTTACCTATATCAACTAAGGGAAAAGATAAACTTAGTTATGAGGGTCAAAGTTCCAATGAATTCAGTCAAAGTTTCTACACCAAAGGAAATTTTTTTTGAGACCCTCTAAGGAGGAAAGAGAACAAACCAAAAAGGGAAACTATCAAAAGATGAGTGAGATAATGCATAAATTTGAAAAACAATGCATAATCAATCCAAAAGGAGTGGGTGAATATTCTGTTTCCCTATTTGATCTAACAACTTCCCCAAAGACACATGGGAAACCTTCAAATTCTCATCCATTTCAAAAATACAACTCTCATTTTGTAAGAGAGAGTGATCAATCAGCCATGGAAAAGGAAGATAATGAAGTTTTAAAATGGCTTTATAAAGATGAGGATACTTCAACTAATCCCATTGAAAGAGTGCAACATGTCACCATCCAAACTGATCAATATGGAAAGGAATTTCAAATAATGCAAGAGATGGGGTAAAAGGGAAGAGGAAACTTAAAAATCAGAAATAAAGGCTTTCTAGAACCTATCCAACCTCCTTGGAGGTCAAAGGATAAAAAATTAGGAATAGGGTATCAAGAGAAAGAAGGTGGTTCAAACTCTAGGCATGATTCTTATGAGCATGTACACATGTTAGAATCCAAGAGTGAAGATGACTCTGGAGAATATGAGTGGGATTCCTTATCCAAATATTATTGTCACTACAAAGAGGTAGATGTCATTCATACCTATGCTACTATACCTAATGCAAAAAGTCAATCCAATATGGATCAAGGGTCAAGTTCTACACATGTACCAATTGTTTCTCAAGAATCAAATGTAGGACAAGCATCTAGTGACAACCAATGTATAGGTGAACCTCGGGTACCTTTGTGGGGGGTTTATTCAAATGTTAGATTTAATCCACATGCATTCTTTCCCATGGAAATTCACGAGGAGTCTAGTGAAGAGAATTTTGATCCTACTACCATGGAAAACCTTGAGCAAGAACATGTTATTGACTTGAGTGATACAATGTACAAACCCTCAAATGAAGTCATGTCCTTGAACCATTCAAATGAAAACTTTCATAATGAATTCTTTTCCCTTATTCATCCTGAACTCATTGATTGGGACTTAATCGAACCTAATGACCTACTCTATTTTCCCAATGACAATGCTATGGCCCTATACTTTAACGCGGTTGAGCCATCTTCCACAAAAAAATTAAATCCAAACATGATGATGGAGGCAAGGGTCCAATCTATTAATCCACAAGATAAAAGAAAAAAAAGTAAAAAAAATGAAAAGGTCTAGTGGTGAAAACCATCATGTGGCAGTACTAGACCCCAAAAAGTAAAAATAACATATGTTTTCAAAGGTGAAAACCCAACTGTGGCACCTAAGGAAAAGAGATTGGATACTTTACCTGAACATGAAGATGAGAGATATCCTATCCTCATTGAGCCAACAAAAAAGGTCAACATTGGCACCAAATTGGAACCTAGGTTTATTCGTTTAGCAACATCATTGACTCCAACATAAAGGAAGGATTTCATCAAATTATTTCAAGAAAAGAAAATCAAATTTGCATTGTCATATGTAGATATACTGAAATTCGATCCAAGTTTCATAATGCACCACCTTAATGTGAGGCCCGACGTAAAACCTGTGAAGCAAAAGTTGAGAAAAATGCATCCCCATGTAGCTTTATTGGTTAAGGCAGAATTGGAAAAGTTACTAAAAGTTGGCTTCATAAGAGTCATAGCTTATGTAGAATGAATTTCTAATATTGTACCTATTACTAAACATGACAAATCCATTTGAGTATGCATGGATTTTAGAGACCTTAACCTTGCTTTCGCTAAGGACGATTTTCCATTTCCTAGCATTGATGCTATAGTGGATTTAATGACAGGACATTCTATGTTTTCATTGATGGATGGATTTAGTGGCTACAATCAGATTAGAATTGCACCCGAGGATCAAGAAAATACCATTTTTACTTTCCCTTGGGGTACTTTTTGTTGTAATTTTATGCCCTTTGGCCTAAAAAATGCTTGAGCAACCTATCAAAGGGCAATGCCAACTATCTTTCATGACATGATGCATACTTTCCTAGAAGACTATGTGGATGATATCTTAGAAAAATCACATGAAAGAAAAGACCATCTATCTATCCTTGAAAATATTTTTACAAGATTGGAGCAATTTAAAGTAAGGTTAAATCCAAAGAAATGTGGATTTGGTGTTCAATCCAGCAAGGTATTGGGCTACATAGTTTCAGTAAAAGGCATAGAAGTGGATTCAGAAAAAGTGCAAGCAATCATGGAAATGGAAACTCCCAAAAACATTATTCAAATGAGGTCACTCCAAGGAAGACTTAAATCTATTCGAAGATTTATCTCTCAATTAGTGGAAAAGTGTCACTCTTTTACAAGATTGCTACATAAGGATACCATTTTTAAGTGGGATGATGAATGTGAACAAGAATTTACCCTATTGAGGACATACTTGGTAAATCCACCCATTTTGATGCCTCCCATCAAAGGAAAACCCTTACTATTGTACATTTCAGCAACAAAGAGATATTTAGGGGTTTTATTGGCACAAAAGGATGATGAGGGTAAAGAAAGAGCCATTTATTACTTAGGCAGAACCTTGATCAAGTATGAGTTGAATTATAGCTTCATGGAATGAGCTTGTGTAGCCGTAGTTTTTGCCTCACAAAAACTATGACATTACATGTTGATGCACAAGGTTAAGTTGATTGACAAAATTGATCCATTAAAGTATTTGCTTAGCAAAACAACCCTTACATGAAGAATTTCTAAATGGGTGATGGTGATTAGTGAATTTGAAATTTTGTATGTGGACCAAAAATATATCAAGGGACAAGTCATAGCTGATCAATTGTCTGAAAATCATTTAGTTTCTACTCATCCTATTCAAGTACAATTTCTAGATGCAGAGATAGTCAATGTGGAAGCCAAAGCATGGAAATTATATTTTGATGGATCCTACACTTAGCATGGTTCAGGGGCCAGAATTCTATTGATTACACCAAAAGGATACACTATTCATAAGTCTTACAAACTTTTGTTCCCATGCACCAATAATATTTCAGAATACAAAGCTTTAGTCATAGGCATTAAAATGGCTTTAGAATGGAATGTCACAGAGCTACAAGTATATGGGGATTTCCAATTGGTCATCAATCAAATTAATGATGAGTATCAAACTAAGGATGACAAATTGATGCTATATAAAAGGATGTTAGATGACTGGAAGAAATAATTTGTCTTGATTACATTTGAGAAAATCCCAAGGGATAAGAATAGAGTAGCAGATGCTAAGGCTACTTTGGCTTCTTTACCTCAAATGCCTGATCAAAATGAGAAGAAGAGAATTCTTGGTGGAAGAGTTGGGGAAACAAGATTTTGACCTACCTGAAACTCAAATTATTTGCCTTCTAAATGGACATGAATCACCTTGGTATGGACCCATTTATACCTATTTAAAAAACCAAGTTTTACCTTTAGATCAAACCCATGCCCAAAAATGACACTTTATACGCCAAGAGCTCATTACACTATCCTATCTGACACATTGTATCACAAAGGTCTTGATGGAATGATACTTAGGTTTCTAGAGGATGAGGAATAGAAGTTAGATTTAAGAGATGTTCATGAGGGTATTTGTGGGTCTCATTCAAGTGGGTTAAACCTAGCCAAGAAAATCCTTCGTATGGGGTATTTTTAGAAAACCTTAGAAAAGGATGCTTGTCACTTTGTTAAAGTGTGTTCAAAATTCCAATATCATGGAGACATGATCCATGTGCCTACACAAGAATTATGCCCGTTCATTAAATCATGGCCATTTTACCAATGGGGATTTGATCCTATTGGAATGATTTATACACCTTCTTCTAATGGTCACAAATACATCATCATGACAACAAAACATTTTACAAAATGGGTAGAGGTTGTACCTTTGACAATGAAAATAGGAAAAAAGATCTCTATGTTTATCCTTAATCACATCATTTGTAGATATGGTATTCCTCATGTCATCATTAAGGATAATGGGAAACAATTCAAGAACAAAGATGTGGATGAACTATGTGAGACCTTCCATATAACACACCATTCTTCCTCCATTTAATATCCTCAAGGTAATGGACAAGCTGCAGCTACAAATAAGAATATCCTCAAAATATTGAAAAGATCAGTTGAAAAATCAGGAAGAGATTGGCACATCCAAATAAACCCAGAATTGTGGGCCTACAGAACAAGCATTCGAACACCAACAGGAGCTACACCATTTTATTTGGTTTATGGGGCAAAATTCATTCTACCTTTGGAGGTTGAGATCCCATCCTTAAGAGTTTCATTACAAGGATTAATAAATGATGAGGATTATAGGGTTGCCCGACTTCAACAATTGGAATTGTTGGAGGAACATAAAACACAAGATTATGAGAATTTGAAAGTGTATCAAAACAAAATCTCAAGGAATTACAACAAGCATATCAAACCTAAAAAATTTCAAGTGGGAGACTTAGTGTTAAGAGAAAACCCTAAAAACCAAGAAGAGAGAGAAAATAAAGGAAAATGGGAGGAAAATTGGCTTGGAACTTTTGTAATTAATTCTTCTTTTGGAATGGGGAGACACAAGCTAGCTGATTGTGACGGTGATGAGTTGCAAGAACCCATTAAAATCATCCATTTAAAGAGGTTTTATACTTGATCAGATGAAAGAGTATAGGAAGAAAGAGTATCAAATGAGTGTATCCGATGAGTTTACCATCATTCTTTGTACATGAGAACATTTCAAAATCCAAAAAATAATGAGAAAGATCAAAAAGTCAAAAACAATGGAAAAACAAAGAAGCATAAAAAGAGGAAAATTGAGCATGAAGAAAGCAAAAAAATTCAAAAAAAATAAAATGGTTGTCTTGGTGAAAACCTAGAAAATAGGCGCCTTGATGATATCAAAAAAAGAAAAAAAGAAAAAAATTGAAAAAGAGAAAAGTGCCTTGGTGAAAACCTAGCAATAGGCACCTTGGTAGCAAAAAAAAGAGAAAAAAGAAAAAGACAAATAAACCTCAAAAGGTGAAAACCTAGAAAATAGGTGCTTTTTGATCCCTTAGGTCTTACCTAGTTGCATTTGTACATATTTCCTTTTCATCATCCCATTTGTATATCCTCGTTACATTTTTCATTTGTGCATAGTCATAATAACGTCTCTGAGCTGTATTGTCACATACTAGGTTTAATTTGCTCAAGATTATACACATGGTCTCATTTTTCACTTGGGAGAAAAGCATTGGTTTTGATATAAATGGATTCAATAAGTGCTACTTTTTGGTCACATAACAGAAGAGATTTTTAGAACTTCACAGGGGAGATATTTTTGAACCTTTGATGGATATCATTGTTCAAACCAAGCATTCGATCTTGGAAATGGATCCTGGAGCTTCATGACCTTATTATCAGGATTAAAAGTTAATAAAACCTAAATGATTAGAATGTTTGGAATTCTATTAAAAATCTTGATACGATACAAAACACTTGAAGCTTTTGATGATATTTATTAAATTTTCAAGTCAGGTCTTTTTAGCTAATCGATGATGTTTCATCAAGATTGGCGATGATGAAGACATGATATTTTTCTTGACTTTGTGTGACTTTTTTGAGGAAGATCCACCAGCTTGTGTGAATTTGTCTAAGGACATAGTCATAAAAGAACCATCGAGGAATTTCATATAGGAAGGAGGGTTAACCTTTGTTTGTTTATGCAAATGGATACCTTGGATATTTAGATCTTCCATATCTTAATACCAAAATTTAATTGCAACATTGAATCTGATGAAACCGATATTCAGACTCCCATAGTTGATTATTCAACTAGTGATGGTTGTACTAGTTTCTAAATGGTTACAAAAGTGATGAAAGCGGTATTCATATTATCATGATGTGGTTAGTGATGATTGTACTCACTCCTAGTTTCACAATGCTCAATGATGAAAATATATCTCTATTGTATTTCTTGCACAAAAATCTAGTGATAGTTAGTTGCATTGCATTTTCATGATAGATTAATTGCATGTTTAAAGGATTTTCCAAGTTCAAGGGGGTTAATAATTTCGGGGTTAATATCATTTATCTTTTTTCAAATCAAGTATGTGAGATTCTCTTTTTCATTCATTACATTACTCATTATTCATTATCTTTTATATCAGAAGAAAAAGAAAGAATTCATTAAGCATTAATCTTTATCCATTTTGCATCCATTTACAAAAGTGCGTTTCATATAAGTTGCATACATCAAAATTCAAAAAACTAGTTGCATTCATTTTACCATTGCATTGCATTACCATTATATTCATCATAACTTAAAAATCATATAGAAGTAGATGCATATCATTTGCATCCATCTATCTATGTCATATCTAAGACATTGCATCCATAGCATATAAAAGTAACTGCATCATAGACATCATATAGATCTACATATAAAGAAATCTCACATCAACATCATGGTATCAAAGAGCATCATAAATAAATGTCCATAAAAATATCCATAAATATATGTATATCATGATACATCAACAAAGAAATTGGTACATCATCAAAATCCTAATCAATCATACATATGGTTCATAAATATAAATCATGAGGATCAATGTCAATCTGTCTCTAATCAAGACCTAGTAGGGGCACTTGATCCATCACCTATCCCAAGTACCTGATCCGTCTCCTGTACCTGTATCACCTGGCCCATCTGGACCTATGTATGGTCTATCTATAGTATTAGGAGGAGCCTGACTGGTAGAAGCACCCTGACTCATCTGATCCATCTTTCTCATGAATGTTTGCATCATCGCACTAAACTAAGCCATCTGAGCTGACATAGCCGAGAAACTTGTTTGTAGACTATGTATATCCTTCTTTACTCTACTAGGTGGAGGTGGCTATACTAGACCTGTAGGAGCCAAAGTAACCTATGGCTGTATAGGAATATGAGGAATAATTGGTACCTGCTGTACTAGTATCTGTTGTGCATGAACCTGTGCTCCTAAAACCTGTTTAGCTTAATCTAGGTGTTCCTACCTCGTATCTCTTTGTCTCTACTGACCCCATACTATAGCTGGTATAGGATGAAACTATCTCTTTTTGTGAGAATAACCACCACTCCTAGCTCTGACATGTCCATCTCGCATCCAAGATCCCACCTGTCCTCTGCCTAAAGCTCTCAAAGTTCTTGGTACTCTAGGATCTCTCAGTACTCTAGGAGCCCTATGTAATCTCATTGCTCTAGGTCCTCCACCACCTCCTCCATCATCATCATCCAAAGTCTCATCCACATCAGGGATCAACTCTTCTAGATCTGTAAATCTCATAAATATATGTCTAGAAAACCACTCTCTATACTCCACCAACATACCAGCACCAGCAACATGATCTAACATATCCCATTTGATGAAAGCCAATTGATCAATCTCTATATAGGAAAACTCATAATCAACCTAAGATCCCCACATGGAACTCTCCACATATACTCAAACACATAATGCCATACCATATGGCATATCCTGAACTCTACCGAACTGTCGTAATACTTGGCTAAAGAAAAATCTCTCAATCACTAGAGGTGATCGACCAATCATCCATTGAGGGGAAAAAATATAAGGAATCTTGTCATGATCCTCTCTCTAGCCCTCAAAACCAAAGTAAGGTCTCCAGATGACTTGATCAAAATCATTAATCAGCCTGTGCCAGCACTCTACCTTTCCCAGCGGATGCTGGAAAATAATGCCATCATAGAGAAATGCATAAGGCCATCCATGACCTCACACTTGAGATGCAATTGGTCTAGTGACTACGATGTGCTCCCAGGTCAATTACTCTAACAAAATAGCTCTTGCTGATAATGTTGGAGTCTCTCGATAAAAAACCTCATGCAAATCATGATACAACTGAGTGAGGATACATGAACCCCAATTGAATCTCTGAGGATTCTCAAGTGATTCCTCTAGGAGCCAACCCCATCCGACTGTAAATCTGCGACCTCGCCGATCAGGGAGAAGTAATTTGCCGATCACTACACCTAGAACTATAGGAAAAGTAGGAAATGACACAAACTGCACCCATCTGATAGTATCATCTCTGATTATCAGATCTGTAAAGACCCATCTTCAAGCACTGCCATCATACACTTGATCATAGTAAACTTTGTATCATCATGTCAGGATGCGCAACAACCTATACATGTCGTCGGGTGTAATCATCATCTCACTAAGGGATAAGTGAAAGATATTATGGTCACATTTCAAATGCTCTGCCATAGCTATGAGTAGTTCATAGTTTAGCTGGAACCAAGGTATATTGAGAAGGAAGAAAAAACCACATTGCTCAATCACACACATCTCTGGTCTGGTCAGATCTCAGGCTAAGTCAAGCAACCAAGATGGTAGGCTCTGTACATATAACTTATGGAACCGTGCCTATTTTGAAAACAAGTGAATCATATTAGCATCATAATAGCAGTGGATCATTTCAAGTCAATCAACAATAATCAAATCAATCTTTTGCTTTTTTTGAGTGCATCAACCTATTGTTCCTAACTCTAGATCTTGAGAAGGGATCAATATATCAGTTATCCTACCAATCAGTTATCTATCCAATCAGATTGACATATCAAAAATCCATTTATGTGATCATTCTAACATCCTAAACATTTTTTATCATTACTAAACACACCTATCTATCTTGGAAATCAGTTTGTTAATCGAGAGGTTCAATCACAATTAGTTTGTTCTCTTTTAAATCAGGTTTTTATCAACTTTCTTGTAGGCATCACTTCACAGAGTGTACACATAATTTCATGTTAAGCATCATTTTATCTATCATATATGTGATTTGACTTATCAGACATGATACTTGGCTTACTACGCGTCATTTTACCAAACTACCTGACATTTCAAACATCCTACGTGACATTTTAAATTGTGTTTTTCCCTAGGGTTTTGCAGGCAGTATTTTATCTATCCAATGCATGTTTTGACCTATCTTATATGTGGAATTAATCTATGCATACATGTCATTTTAACATGCGGATACAAAATTTTAAATTCCTAGGCGTGATTTCAATTATCCTATGCATCATTTTACCTAAAAATGATCTAGTTTATCCTAGCACGCATGATAAAAAACATTAAATGCAGTCAAATAAAGAAATAAATGCATTGAGAGGTTCAAAATCACTTACCAGAGGTCCATAGTCCACAGGTCTCTGATATCTGCACCCTCACTCGAATCAATGCTCTCAAATAGGGACCACCATCATCAAATATGTCAGCAGGACCAACAAAAGATCTCAATAGTAAAAAGTGAAAATGAATAGTAAAAATGGATTTTTCAACCTATTTATACTATTTGACCTAATTTTGAAGAGGTTTGTCACCCAGTTTAACCTAATTTGCATTTTCTTTGTACTTGGGCATTTGTTGACAGGATCACCATCATTGTTTTTCAGAAATGAAAACATATTGGATCTATTATTTATCAGTTTCATCATCTTTTGATTCTGTACATCAGTTTATTTTTCATTTCTAAGGGGGCATCATCATGTGATCAAATCAGTATTCTACATCGTATTTTTCATCAAACATCAATCAAAATCTGGGGCATTGAAATTTCAAACTATCATTAAAGGGGCATTCTGCACTTTTTCAAATCAGTTTCACATCAGGGCATCACATCAATCTTCATATCAGAGTTTTAAATCAAGGTTCTGCATCTTAAATCAGGGTTATTTTCACATCAGGTTATCAATCATCAAATCAGGTTTTGTATTAATCAGATCAATAAATCAGGCATCAAATCAGCAATCAGACATTAAATTTTCTTTGAATCAATGTGCTTGGCACATTAATTCAAAGAGGGTAATTTGTAGACACCTAAAATTGGTCAAGTGTTCCATTTCAATCAAATATGCATATCTCATCAAATTGCATCAAATCTGTATTTTCAATCAAATCTCATCAAATTGCTCTAAATCAATCAAAATAGACTTAATCAATTTAAATGGACATTTATTAAACAAAATTGGGACAAAATCAAATTAAATCAAAAGATCAATTAACAATGACATTAACTAATTAAACATAAGCCTAAAGGGATTAATCAAACTATATAATTGATTTTAATCAATTAATTGTATAGTTCAAATCAAAAAATCAAATCCAACCTATTCCCCTACATGGCTAATTTAATTAATTGATTGAATTAATTAAATCCTATTATCTTTCAACATGAATTTGAGGAACCAATGAGAATTGAGAAGGAAAAGCACATGGATCACTCCAAACTTTGCAATCTTGATCACTCATTTTGGAACTTTAAATCCTCATCACTCAATTTGTCCCTTTGTCCCAACCTTTGAGACAATCATTTAAATTGTCCCCTCATTTGAAACCATTTTAAAGCTTCTCACTCAACCAAGGATAAACCATGATCAATTGACTCCACCCCCTACACTTGGGAAAATCCTATAAATAGAGAACATTTTGCAAGCATAACATAAATCCTAGACATTCGAATGCAAAGCATATACATTATTGTCATTTTCAGAGACATCAAAGCAATTTGAGAATTTTCAAGCATTTGTGAGAGCATTTGAGTGAATTTTTGAGACAATTTAAGAGAATTATGATCTAGATAGGCATATCATTATCAATTTTCTAATTCTAGGACTATCACTAGTAGAGATTTAAGTCGAGAGCTCTCTATTAGCATGCTTAGTTAGAGATCCATGGGATGCTTAATGATTTTATTTCAATTCTTAGCTTAATTGTTGATATTTTTCCATAGAATTGTTAGAAAATAAACTAATCTCATGAAGGTGTAAAAATCACACACACACTAAGCATCTTAATAGGTTCCCCAAAGTCCTATTCACCATTTCTGTCTATCCATTAGTCTGTGGATGATGCATTGAACTGAACTTTAGATCTATCTTCAACTTTATCCATAATGTCCTCCAAAAGTACCCAAAAAATTAGTCTCTCAATGTGAAAATATGCTCTTTGCTAGATCATGTAGTCTCACCACTTATTTGAAAAACAATTCTACCACGTGAACCACATCGTTAGTCTTCTAACAAGGAATAAAATGTGTCATCTTTGAAAATTTGTCTACCATAACACAAATGAAATCATGTCCTCTTTGGGTCCTTGGTAAACCAAGAACAAAGTCCATATTGATATCCTCCCATGAATTCTCTCGTACAGGTAGTGGCTGGTATAACACTATATTTTGTTTGGTCCCTTTTTCCATTTGACATATTCTACAACTTTTCACAAAATTCTTAACATCTTGCTGTAATTGTGGCCAATAATAATTCTCACTAACTAGAGCAATGGTCTTATCTCGATGAAAATGTCTAGCCAATCCTCTACTATACTTCTCTTTGATTAGGTTCTCTCTCATGAAATACTTAAGAACGCACAACTTGCTTCCTTTGAATAACATCACATATTTGATTATAAAATCCAACTACTTGGTTTTGTCTAATGTAACATGCTCCATACAAGCTCTCCAGGGATCGCTAAAATCAAGATCTTTTGGATACAAAATCTTGAGTTCATGGAACCCAATAACTTTGAATTGCATCTCTACATTTGCAACTCTGTTAGACTTTCCACTCCTGTGCTTTAAAACAAAAGTGTAACTTTGCAAAGAATCAACCCATTATAAATGCCTTTGATTCAAATTTCCCTGACTATTCAAATATTGTAAATCTTGATGATCAGTAAATAAGAAAAAATCCTTAGGAAAAATATAATGTCTTCATTTCCTCAGTGCTTGAATTATAGAATAAATCTCTTGATCATAAACATAATATTTTTTTTTGGCATCATTCAACTTCCGACTAAAATACATAATGGGTTGAAGAAACGACACTGAATTTTCTTTCTTTATATAGTTCAAGGGTGGGTGGGACACTCCAAGTTGGGTATTTTATCTAGGGAGGATTCCTCCTAAAGAGTAATAGAGGTGTGCAAAGGTAGGCTCAAGCTAACATAAGTCATCTCGTGAGCGTAATGGTATAAGCTTGTTTGACTGTGAGACTAACTAGTCGAATAGAGATTAAAGTTGGCCATAGTGATTAGTGAGTCTTATGTGGGAGGGTTCTCTCTTAATGGATCAAAGGTATGCTAGGAATAACAAGCTAATGAATCCCAATAGCCCTTATCGACAGATTCATTTGGAAAATCTCTTGATCATAGACAAAATATTTTATTTTGGCATCATTCAACTTCTCACTAAATAAGCAGTGGTTTTACCTTCCCGACTCAAAATAGCTCTAATGGAATTACCACTAGCATCAAAGTCTACTTGAAATACCTTTCTAAAATATTGAAGTGCCAAAATAGGTTGCTTTGTAACTTTTCTTTTCAACATATAAAAAATCCTTGCTTCTTCTTTAGTCCACTTAAACTCTTTCTTATCCCCTCTCATTGTTTATGTGAGGGGGACACAAATACTACTAAATTTCTTGATAAGTGTTTGTTTAAAACTAGCCAAACCATGAAAACATCTCACCTTAATAGTGCTCCTTGGAGTATTCCATTCAAGAATATCTTTCACTCTCTCTGGGTCCCTCTTAAGACCATTTTCTGAGACAAAAAATCCCAAGTACACTAACTCCTTCACAAAACTACACTTCTTCAAGTTAACCAATAATTTTTCTTCTCTTAATTTCTTGAGTACCCTACGAATATTCCTCATATTCTCTTCCAATGTCTTAGTGAAGTTCATAATATCATCCAAGTAAATAATAACAAACTTACTCAAAAACTCTTTCAATACCTCATTAATGAGTCGCATGAATGTGCTCGGTACATTGGTTAGCCCAAAAGGCATAACTAATCACTCATACAAGCCCTCCTTTGTCTTGAAGGTTGTTTTCCATTCATCTCCTTCTCTGATTTGAATTCAATGATATCCACTCTTAAAATATATCTTTTTAAAGTGCTCAGCTCTACTCAAACAGTCTATAATGTCATCCATCCTTGGTAAGGAAAATCTATATTTGATAGTAATATTATTGATAGCCCAATAGTCTATACACATCCTCCATTTTTCTTTGGTCCTAGTACTATAGGTACAACACATGGACTCAAACTCTCTCAAATCAACCCTTTCTACAACAACTCTTGCATTTGTCTATTCAACTCTTCACTCTCTACTGGATTCATTCTATGAGATGCCTTGTTTGGAAAACTATCCCTTGGAATTATATCCATTTTATTACTTCTATTTCTTACTAGCGATAATTCATTAGGTACATTATCAGATACAATATCCTGAAACTCATTCAAAGGATCTACAACCTCCATAGGTTCATCTTCTACTTTCACTTCATCAACTTTTAGAATTAGAAAAAAAACACATATGCTCATGCTTCATACCTTCTAACAATTTCCTTCCATCAACTAAACATATTCTTGTATTACTACATACATTGTCTTCTATTTATTTTAGTGGCTTCAGCTTGTGTTAGACTCCATCCTTTGTTAAATAATAAGTATTTGCATACCCATCATGTATTTCATGATGATCAAATCACCACAGTCTCCCTAACAACAGATGAAAAACATCCATAGGTATAATATCACATAATACCTCATCACGATAGTTTCCAATTTTGAAATTTGCTAGACTTTGTTCATTGACCAAATCCTTGTGGTTCTGTTGTAACCAAGCAATTCGATAGGGGCTTGGATGCCTCCTCACTAACTTCAACTTATTAACCATTTCGTCTGAAATAAGGTTATCAGTACTACCACCATCTATAATGACATTGAAAATTTTTCCATTACGCTTACATCTTGTGCAAAAAAACTTCTTCCTTTGCTTTGGTTCCTTCTCATCATTTAGCAAAGATCTTCTAGTAACAAGAACCTCTCCTCTTTCAGCATCTTCATAATGTGAAGAATTAGCATCCTCAACTACATGTGCAACTTGTGCATTTCCCTCTAGTCTCCTATTTTTTATTCCTTGATGTCGGGGAAACTCATAGGCTCTATGTCCTTCTTTGCATTGAAAACATGTTCCACGGAAACCTCCTCTTCCTAGTCCTTTCCCTCTTCCTCTTCCTCTCTGATCTCTATTATTTTGATCATGAGGATGATATAAATTATTTCCCCTATTTTTTACTAATACTAGAGTCACCATTCTTCTTTTGATCTTCATTTTAGCCTCCATAAGATCATCCACTAGTATTTCCACTATGACCTCTCCCATTTTTCTTATTCTCAAACTTCTTGTTTAGTTTTTCCTCTACCTTCAAAGAAAATTGATATGCATCTTCAATGGTAGACATTATTACTATTATCAAATCTTCTTGAATACTAGGATTTAATCCATGTATGCAACAACGAAAATTCACCTTGTTAGCTTTAGAATGACCCATTATAATAAGGGCTCTATAGAACTCTTCTATATATTCTTGAACAAATTTTCCCGCTTGCTTCAACCCTTGCATTTTCTTGAAAAAATCAAGCTCATTGTCAAGAGGAATACATTGTCTCTTCAATTTTTCCACCATATGATCCCATTGTTGACACCTAAAAATTCAAGTTCTAAATACAAAATTAAAAAATATCTGGGAAGTGTGATTTTCAATTTTAGTTTTATATAATTTTCGTATGTTAAAAAAAATTAAAATGAATAAAAGGGAATATATGTTTGTCATTATTCTATTTTCATAAATCAGGTTGTTAGTTATTTTATTTCAATTAATTTAATGCATATTCATTTTGAAATAAAATAATAATTGTAAAAAATGATAAATCATAAAGTGGTTAAGTAAAAAAGGTGGCGAGAGGGAGTTAAACACTCGACCTCTCAAGCCAACCTTTTTTCCTACCTACCTACCCTTCTACCCTCTACCCAGCTAGTCTATTTATATTTTTTGAGAGGATTTGGAAGAGGAACTAATTTATTTACATCTTCATGTACATGTGAAAAATCAACACAATTTCTTACACAGGGAGTATTTCTTGCCAAAATAATGTTAAAATTCAAATATGAAATATTCTTTGCTTGTATATTATTTTCCAAATTAATTTCAAGAAAAAGAGTGGGGAT
>MU224334.1:4424929-4434929 GCA_018584345.1 Thuja plicata | reverse complement strand
GGAAACCTGGCAAGAACTTCCTACCCAAGGAAGACCTAGACCTAGACTCAAACAAGACTAGACCTGACTATGACTTCAAAATCCTCCACTTTGACAGCATGGGTACAGGATGAAAAGTGGGGCAACAGATAGTACCCACTCTTCAAATCAATATTAGAAAATATCTTGCACCCCCTAAACAAGCAATTAAATCTTCTATTCTAGGCATTGTAAATCTATACATTATTGTGATCTTGTTGAAGGCTCTAGAATCAGTACAAAGCCTCCAAGTTCCTTCCTTCTTTGGTGCCAGAACAATAGGAACTAGACATGGGCTTAGGCTCTTGCCAATTTGACCAGATTCAAGTAGTTCTTGTATTTGTTTTTCCATCTCCTCATTTTGCTGTGGTGTTAGCTTGTAGACTGCTTTGTTACATACTGTTGATCCTGGTATGAGATCTATAGAGTGACTTATTTCCCTCATTGGTGGTAGATTTATTGGCATATCATCTGCAACTATACCCTGATATTTTTCAAGAATGGTGGCTAGTTGTTCATCCATCTTTGGTGTCTTTTTCTATGCATTTTCTACCTTCAAAATAGAACTATCATTATTTGCAGATTCATTAGTCTCCTTCATCTCCATTGGAAAATATTCCACCTTGTCTTTGACCATAGGTATGAGTTCAAATAAATGGCCATTCTCATCTTTTACTACCTTCAAGAATTCATTCTTACCCATCACCATTATGTTAACCTCTTTCTCCTTAGGTTCTTGATTTATCTCTGCCAGTGGTAAAAATCCAATTACTTTACTATCTTTGGTTATAGTATAGGTGTTTTTAACTCCATCATGTTGGTATTTTAATTCATATTACCATGGCCTTCCAAAAAGAAGGTGACATGCATCCATCTTCACCACATCAACTAGCAATCTATCCTTATACACTCCAATTTGAAATTCAACCCATGACTGCTCATCCACCAGAGTTTTTTGTCCTTTATTAAGCCATGAGAATTTTGGAGGGAATGGATGAGGAACTCTTCTTAATTTAAAATTTTCAACCATTTCAAGAGAAATAAAATTCTCTGTTGAGCCAGAATCAATCAGGACTTTACATAACTTTCCTTCTGCTTTGGAATTTGTCCTAAAAAGTGACTTTCTTTGAGGTGGTTTCTTGGTGATTGGTTCTTGTAGGAGTGTTCTTCTCAACATAAGTGATGTAACTTTCTCTGGATACCCATAGAAATCAGGCATGTTCTAAATTGACTAAACATGTTCTCCTCTCTCCTTGAGAGCTAGACCCTATGTTCTCTAGACACTTGTAAGCCATATGTCCTTCTTGATTGAAACTAAAGAATTTAATAGGTCCATTACCTCTTAATTGCATTTGTTCTTTGAAATTTGGTCTTCTCCCTCTAAAATTCACTTTGAAATTATTAGTCCTACTTGGTTCTTGACTGGTTTCACTTTTGGAGTTGAAATTTGGTCCTCTTCCCATTGATTGACTTCTTCCTCTGAATGATTATCTGCCCCTACCTCTATTATTTTGATCTTATCTCCTTTTAAAATTTTCTTCCACTTTCAAAGATAATTGGTAACATATTGACACTGTATTAGGAATAAACAATTTTAGTTCCTCTTGAATATTCATTCTTAAACCATTTAGGTACCTTGCTACCTTGACACATTCAGGTTCTTTTATTCTTGATTCAAGACTCAACTTTTGGAATTCCTTAGTATATGTGCTAATTTTCATCTCTCTTTGTCTTAGGTTATGTCTCTTTAGATGTAACTGAACCTCATATTCTTCTAGTATATATGTCTACTTCACCATTGCAACCATTCTCATCCATGATGTGATCTTTTTCTTGTCATCCTTAGCTCTTTCCTCTTGAATGAAACTCCACCAAGTTATTGTTGCTCCCTTCATCTTAGACTTTGCTACCTTTACTTTTTGTGCTTCATTGATCCCTTCACATTCAAAGTGATTCTCTAAAGCTTCAGTCCAATCTAACATAACCTCAATACTAATTATACCATCAAACATGTATAGCTCCAATATCTTACCTCCCAAAGTTTCCAAAGCTTTCAGGAAACATTTATGATCCTTAGGTATATTCAGATCTTCTCTAGGTGCTTCCTCCTCTTCATATTTATTTGTTCCTTGCATGTCTTTTTCCTTTTATACAATGTTCTCTACTTGATCGAACTTGTCAGCCAACTGTTCTAATCTTTCCCTTAAAAAAACATATTCTCTTCCTCCCGATCTTCCACCTTCTTAGAAAGCTCTGCATTAGTCACCATGTTGCAACTTCCAACATAAGATTCTCTATTTGACATAAACAAAATTTATTCTCCAAGAAAAGTAACCAAATGTTCTGATACCAAAAATGATCCATAGTATGATACTCTGGAACACCACTAGAAGAACAATAAACTCTATGGTCTCAACAAAGGACTCTAAACACCATGTAGGTTCTATCTATCTATTGAATCATCCTAAACTCTCCTTATTCCTACTAGCATGTGCATGTTCCCAAAAGGTGGTACTTGGTCCTAAGCACGCAAATCCTCTATAATGTGAGTGGGAGTTCCAAAGGCTTGGAAATAATCTCAAAATTAGTAAAATAACATGTTCAAATCATTCAGTTTTTTTCCAATGTATTGGGATAGACTTGCTTCACAAATCCCCCAAACTCCTTGTAGCCCCGTGCACACGATTTTTCTCAATTAGTTCAGTACCTCTCCAAATACCTTATTAAAAAAACTACAAATTCAAATACCCCATATGGACCTCCTACCAAATCCACAAGGATATCTCTCAAGCCTAACTCCAAGACATCTAGAATTGTAGATTTACAGTGACCTATAAAGGGCTAATTAGGTCCACTTAACAAAGGAACTAACTCCTCCCTTTAAAATTTATACAAACTAACACTTCAAGGAGTTGAGGGACACCAAAAAAAATCTAAAAAAAAAGCTAGACCTTCTGGATAAATACCCATAAGAAGTTATGAACTGAAAGGATTAAATTTCTAGATGGCCACATGAGGATGTCTACTTAGGGCATCAGTTTTCTCACTCCTTGTATGAAGAGAAAATGGAAAATAAATTATTAAATTAAATTTGAAGAGATTTAATTCTAACAAGGGTTGATGAAAACCATCGGTGGGAATTCAAATTGCATCCATTTCAAAACAACCCTAGCTAAAAGCTACTTCAACAAACCAGTCAACACAAAAAATTGATGTTCTCACCAAATATTAAAATTCAGAGGCTCAAAGTGGATGAAAAACAAATATAACAAGATTTCCTAACTATCTACATTGATTTCACATCTCAATCAATCCATATATGCATAGGCTAAGTCACTGTTATCAGAAAATGCAGGAAAACTGTGATATTCCAAAAATTATATTCTCTTCTTCATACAACCAGAGCTTCTCTACCATACTAATTTCACTTCCTCGACATATCCTCTTCAAGGGACATAGAAATCCAAAGAATCCATCAGTTTCTTACAATAAACTCTTCAAATTCCAACGTTTGCATGAAGACAAGAAAAGTTTCTCAACAACAAGTTTCCAAAATAACAAGAGAAGATGATAAAGACAAAAATCAAACTTTTGAAGGTGTCAACACCGATAAAAAGATTTCATGTTGACACAAACATGAAAACTAACTAGAAAAACCCAAAAAAAAAAACCAAAAATGTCCTAAGGTGGCTATGTAACAAAATTGGCTTATAAGGATGCCAAATAGGGTCATGCCACAACATTGATTAGGACTTATTCTTACAAACACAATATTACATAAAAATTAAATTTCCACAAAGGTTGTTATTATTTTGTGTCCTTTCCTTTTATGAGTGCCCCTACACAAAGGAGGATGAGGATGAAAATCCTAGAGCTAAGGCTGAGGAGGAACCTATAGGAGGTGACCAGGGAGGAGTTGAGAAGGAGCTGGTGGAGGAGGACTCCACTCCCCTTAGGAGATTAACATGGAAAGTATTTTTAGAGTGACCATCACCAAGGGGAGTGAGGATTTGAGAGAGGGGAGAGAGTAGTGCCTCCATTCCCTCAACAACATCCTAAGGCATAGCATCACATGGTCCAACATCTGTCAATCTCGAGTGCTAGGAGGGATATGCAGGTACAACATTTTGATTTTAATTATATAGATAAAAGGAGAAAAATTTACATGATATATATGTTATTAATATAATAAAAAAACATTATAGTTGGCACTAGAATATGGAACAATGTCATGAGTCAAGTGGTCAGAGATATGGTCCTAGCATCATAGATCCCATCATCCTCGCGGGTCAATTTTGGATCATAGTGAGATACCATGTGGCACAAGGACATATTTAAACCTATGTAGATAGATAAGGAGATAGGGAGAGAGGAGAGTGGCCAAATATAATGCACCATGGAGAGGATGGAGAGAGAGATATATCAGAGTCTAGATGTGAGCTCTAGGAGCTTCAGGGTGTCATCCAGGGATATGAGATGCATAACACATATAGGATTCAATCAGACTCTATGGCATCCCATAGACATTCATCTACTTCATGACTGACATCTTCTCATCATGGGCCAGAGGGATCAGGGAGCCACCACTCTATGGATGAAAATTGAGTTGATATATGTGTAGACACCCTAAAATAGGCATACTTGTCAGCTTACATTAAAACACTAATTTTCATCTATCAATTAATGATTTTTTAATCATTACTTAATCATCCATTTATTCTAAATTTATTCCCCAAATCATTATAATCATTTCCTCAAATTTATTTAAATAATTAATTTTATTTAATTAAATAACCTTAATTAATTAATCTTCATTAATTAATTAAATTCAATTTCCTAAAGTTTAAATTTAAATATTTAAACTTATTAATTAATTCTTCTAATTAAATTAATTTCATTAAATTAATTTAATTTCACTCAATAATTCAATCCTAAATAAAAAGAATTCAATTATTACATGTTTGAATGCTTTAATTACAAAAATCAATTAAATATTCAATTAAATATTTTCTTTAGTTTAAAAAAGAGAACTCTTGATTAGATCTCTGATTGCATAAAGTCCTCCACCTACCTCTTCAGTTCAAAAAGGAAACTCCACCTATCTCTTCATTTCAAAAAGGTAACTCCAAATTACCTCTTCAGTTCAAAAGGTAACTCATAATCAACTACTCAGTTAACTAAACTTTATCTCCTCTCTCCAAGTTGAAGAGGTGGAGTTTCTTGATTGCTTCTCCAGTTCCTTTGATCTCAACCATTCATCCTCTAAGCTTTGGGATTGATCTCAACCGTTCATATCATTTCCATATTCTATATAATCAACCCTTCATAGCCATTTGAAGGATTTGGGGTTTCAAGCTTTCATGCACCCTTACTCTGCAAGATTCTTGCTAGAGGCATTCAAAGCATTCTTGTGATCAAAATCAATATAATTTCTTGACACTCTCAAGTCATAGACACTGTTGATACCAATACTGAGCATCACACACAACATTTCAGAAGAAGTAGAGAGAGGCAATACAAGGTTCGATCTTTGTTGGTTTACATTCGTTTGTATTCCTCCTTGACTGCTTGTTATTTTATTGTTCGTAGGTTCATTCTTAGTAAGTGATTGATTTCTCCATTTTAAATTGATGCTACTAACCCTCATTATTGAGCGTACATGATATAGTCTACACATTTTGGTGAACCCGATGTGAATCAAACAACCCAAGAATCACTTGAAGATGACAAACAAGATTTCTGGCCTCGGCCGTACGACCGCAGATTCTCTTTTTTGTTAAATTTTAGACATCATTGTAATTTTGCAATCACTGGTATTTTTCTGCAATTGATGAAAATCTTCCTCAATCAAATGATTTAATGCCGCAATTGATTTGAGGGTTTCACAATCTTTTCTGCCATTTTTTAAATTCTTAATTTCTGGTGTTGTGCCGCAATTGGCTAACTTGTTTTGTAATCGATAGCATATTGCCGCAATTGACCGATCTATACCAGAATCACCAGAATATTGCCGCACTTGAGAGTATCTTGCCATAATTTCCATAACTCTATCGCAATTGACAAAATTTTACCACAATCGCCAAAATTTTACCGCAATCGACAAGAATCATTTTGTAATTGCTTAAAATTCATTGTTTTCTGCTAAAATCTAACTTTTTCTTGATTTATGTGTAGAATCAAAACACCAGGGACAAAGAAAAGTGGGAAACTGTGAGTATTAAGGTTTTTGGAAAGCATTTCTCAATTTCATACGTTTTGATTGCAAGGTTTTTTGGTACTAACTCGTCATTTATGCTTGTGGCATGGAAATAGATCTAACAAAGCAACCTAAAATTCATTCACTTGTATTTTTAGTGCTTAAAAAGAACATTGCATGCAAACATCCCGAACCTAACTTTTCCAATTTTGTGCTTAAAATTGACATGGTGGTTAAAAATTGAACAAAGGAAAAAAAATCTTTCAATTTGGTGCATTAAAATTGAACAAGCAAATCATCATCTACTTTGGGTTTAAAATTGAACACTTGTGCTTGTATGGGTGATTAGCTTAAGTTCACACTTGAAATTTTGGGGTTTAATCGATTAACCTTGTGCCTTGAGTTCTTAGTGCGCTTGCACAAATATGTTAGATTAAAAACCTTTATACTTTTTTAGAAAGGCCTGTCTGGGGAATGCACTTTTTCCTCGGAGAATGACCTTAAACCGGTAATCCTTCAGATTGGTATATAAATAAGATGCGAGCCAAAGCTCCATTTTATATCTAGCCAACCTTAGTCAAGGTTTGTTGATGATAGCCTAGATCAGGTGAATATCCCTAAGTATCTAGCATGATCAACTAGGCTCTTAAGTGAGTCACACATGTATAAACCGATTGGATAGACTCCACGGAACCTACTACAACCTTGTTAAAAAGAGACCTACCCAATTTACCTCAAAAAAGTACCTTATTATAGTGCAAGGGGTTGCAGAATTTACCCCCAAGATCCCCAACATATGTGTTCCAGGATATTGTGTTAGTGAAAAAGATCTTCACTAGTACGACAATAGTATCTAGCAACGACAAAAACATGGGTGCCTATATCGTGGAGCTTTGTGTCCTAGTAGTGTGACAATTTTTGTGTGAGCCAATGAACATCCAAGCATTGGACCTATAATATTGTATCTTGCAACCAAATTTGACCTAGATTAATTTTTTTATCCTTGTTTTAAACCTGTGTTAGATTTACAAAATGCTCTGTCTATTATGCTTGTTATGTGATCAATTTTCAAAAAAGCAAAAAAAACATAAAAAAAACTATCAAAATGAGTCCAACATGTTCAAGTATAGGTTGTCAACAACAAACTTGTTCTACCATCAGGACCCTTGTTCCAGAAAATCACTTTTTAGCAGACATATTCACCAAATTTGAGATCATTTTTTAGACTATCTCCTTTTGCTGCCATTTCCCACATCTTGTCGCAATTGATGGAGTTTTACCCAAATAAACCCCTTTATTTCCACAGTTGATCCATTTATTTATGTAATTAGTGATCATTTACCGCAATTGATGTAACACTTTGCCGCAATCAGTGGAAGTTTTCCGCACTTGACCAAGAGATCTAAAAATTTATTTTTTACCTGAAAACCTTGGAAAGAGTCCCCATATCATGTGAAAGATCAATGTCTACATCCTAGGAAAAATTGAAGAATATTGTGTGAATCTCTAAACATTAAAGATATGATAGAATAACTGAGAGGGGGGGTGAATCAGTGGCCTAAAAAATATTCCAATAAATCAACCCAAAACCTTAGTACCACAATATTAAGCCTCTAGTTATCTTCAATCCTACAAGATGAATGCCTTCAAATAATCTTAACAAATAACTATTGCTCCCAGTTCACTGTTAAACCTTATTCTTATTGTTTACCGATTAGTAGTCTTTCATTTACCGAAATACACTAAATTGGTTAGTGTATATCGATCATTCTAGATTAGTTATGTGTAATGAAAACAACTAAATTAATGACTCATAAACACATTGACACATGGATTTTTAACACAGAAACCCTATTAAGGGAAAACCCACTTGGGACCGGTAACCCAAAATTTTCACTCTTTTGAAGTGAGATCGGTTAAGAGCCAACCCTGTTAAAGGTTACAAACACACTGTTAGGTGTGACCTTGTTAGATAATTTAAATAGAATAGTTTGTCAGTTGATATCTGGCATCTCTATGCTACCTTCTATGACCAAACCTAGTGTAGTTTGTCAAATGGTATTTGGCATCTCATGCTATCTTCATGATCAAACTTTTTGATACTCCTTGGGATGTACCTCAATATAGAAAGGACTGTTAAGTCCTTCTCGGTTAAGAGAATTTCTGAATCAATGGTTAAACTGAAATAGTAAATGATCTGTTCACATATACAACTATACTTTTGGACATTTTCAGATCTATTGTAAGCTCATAATACCTTTCTGATCAATGTGTCTTTTCAATACCTTTTCTCCACTTCTTTCTACTCGATGATGTTGTGCTTCTCTATTGCTCGATGTCCAGAGAAATATTTATCTCTTTCCTCATCTTGATTGATCAAGACTGTATGAAGTTGTTCTTCATCATTTTTTCTTCAACATCCTCTTTCTCTATTCACTCCCCTAATTCATGATGAATTAGATTGTCTCTTTATAGACATGATATCACCGTTTCTCAGTTCTTGACTTTCTTGTTCTTGGCGTGATCTGCAATTTTAGCCAATATTGCTTTAAAGCTTTTCTTAAGTTTTATCCAATAGATTTCTCCTTGACAACTGGAATGAAGCTTCTTTAAATCTTTCACTTATCTCTAGCTTTAACTTGTCGATGAAAACAATGTTAATAACTAGTTAACTCTATCTTTAGCTCTTGCGAGCTAAGTGTTTTTTCATTTCTGAACTTCAATTCCTTTTGGTGTTTTAACTCTTAGATAGCTTCAGTCAACACTTTAGTTCTCCTCGGGCATCTCCTTTGGGGTTGTTTGTCCGTTGGGGTTCTCTATCCATCAGGCATCACTGTGAAGTTTTTCTCTTCGATAATGCTTGTGATTCTTCTCGTTGGTAATTCTTGTTGGGTTTATTGCCCGGGAAACACTGTGACTTTACCTTTTGGTTTCTCTATCTGTTTGGGTGCACTACCCATCCGTGTTTGTAGTCACCTAGTGATTGCTGATCTTTTATGCATTATTGAAAGCATAATCTTTATCTCTTTGATTCTCTGAAGTCTTTGAAACTTTGTATATAACCAATCAGATTATATCAAGTTGACATCAATGACAACACAATCCATTAACTAATTTAATTTATTGCATTATCTTTCTACATTTTGGTGATCAAATTAACATTTTCAAACATTCAATTAGTTATGGTTCATCAAGATCATCCCTCTTTGACAACACGACTATTGTTAAGCATTGTTAGTTCAAAAGTTTAGACTAGATTATCTTGATCCCGACATCTCAAAATTCATCAACCTCTATCAGTGACTTTGTCTCATCTAAGGAAATAGTCAGAATCCATATCTTACATCACCAAAGTCTTTGTGATCAAGAGAAGATAAAATATGTCCCTAGAATTACCCTTGTTAAACATAACTCTGTTGGAAATATTTAGGATTAACCAAGTTACTGAGAGGGGAGGGGTGAATCAGTAACTCTTAAAAATTTAAAGTATTTCTGCACTTATATATTCTTTAGCCATTCATTCATCTAATCTACTGCAATCATGAAAATGTAAACATTCATAACACAAAGATTGGTAACCCAGAAACCTTCCAAATAGAAAGTAAAACTGGGGTGGGGATGGTACCCACAAAACTTTGGTACTGCAGTATAAAGTTGGCCGATTAAGGCTTACAAAGATCACTTCTGATGATCTGCCCTGTTAGAAGCAATTTGGACTGCTAGGTCCACCTTGTTAGAGGATTTACAAACATACAATGAAGTATGCACTCGGTTAAGAGATTTACA
>MU224334.1:4388093-4410547 GCA_018584345.1 Thuja plicata | reverse complement strand
TCAGGTGAAGGTTCACCCGCCTTGGTCCTACAGAGCCAGAAGCGTAGGGGAAGAGGATCATAATCGATCATTCCTGTTAGTTGGCCAAAAATAATTGGATTTCCCATCATTGGATTGGAAAGTCCAAGGAAATTCAATTCAGCATTTTTGGGCACCAACAGAATCAGGTACCACAAAAACAAATCCAAGTCCTTTAGATGTCTTAAAAAAATTAGTCATTATTGCTCAGTTAACACAGATATTCTACTGTCACTCGGTTAACATAGAAAATATTAAGATATTAACTATGATTATCTTTAGTAATTAATTGCAAAAGCATAAACCATAAAGCAAATGAAATGTACACAAATAACACCAATATTTAATGTGGAAACCCAATATGGGAAAAACCACCAATTACAAGTAGTCACTATTTTTTACTCTTCTGAAGTGAGGCTTGTTAGGAGTCAACACTATTAAAGGTTACAATAACACATTGTTAGAGGATTTAATCACCCTGTAAGGAGTGACCTTGTGAGAGGTCTTCAAACACTTCAATGTATAAATTTGACCTTGTGAGAGGATTTACAAAAGACTATTAAGTCTACTCTATTAAGAGATTTTGATCACTGCTACAATTGTTAGAAAGTAACAATGGATTGACCTATTTTGGTAAGCAAATCTTTTTTCTGATTCAGATCTTTGTTTTGGATTTGATTACTTGACCCTCATTGATTGGATATTCTGTTACATTCCTCTGTGTTCTATCCTTAATCAAAATCCCATCTGATTTCACCTTCACTCTTCATATCACTTACACACATCTTCTCAACATTCAATCCAAACTTGACCTTATATATATATATATATATATATATATATATATATATATATGATAATCCTTTTCAAGTTGGCCTTAATATCCTTCTAAATAAATAATAAAACTCATGTCTATCAGCTGCATATAACTAATTATCCATAAAATATAAACTACTGTTAGTCGGTTGACTCTAACTGTTTAACTCAATCAACACTAAAATCCTTCAATTCCCAACCAACACTGTAATGCCCAAGTGAACTCGGTTAAAACTAAAAATCAGTTTGGTCCTCTTTAATTCCTAAGAGTTCTTTGCATGAACTGACTATGCTTGGCATGAACCGATTGTTCTGTTGTATTCTTTGGTTGTTCAGTGGTCTCAGTTATCTTTTCTTCTTTCTTGATATTTTTGTCTCATCGACCTTGTTTTCATCTGTATCAACTATATCATCATTGATCTCAATAGGATTTACATCAAGTGGAGACTAGAGTGGTATATCTTCAGCTTCATCTCCAACCATAGGATAGTTAAGATTTAAAGTGATATCATCAACAATAACATCATCAATTGAATCTTTTGTTAGGTCTATATGAGTAACCATATTTGGAATGCTACCTAACACATCTCCTATTAACTATTTCACAGTAAAAGTAGCATCTAATAGAGATGTATTTGTAGTATATGTTACCTATGGTTGATCCATGTTGAATATCCTTTTCCATATCACCACTATATTTTCTTCAACTTATTTCTCCTTCACAACTAGTAGTTTAGCATTCCTATGACCAATACTGAATCTAACTTTATATTTTTCAAGGGCTTCATCTACTTCCTTTATTGTCAAATCTGTCATTGTATACATAAGTGTCATTTCTCTTATCTCCTTTTTAGTTTAAACTAAACTCCCATATGGCATTAATTTCTTTATATAGTTCATCAGCAATATGATTTTTGATTTATCTAAATGTTCTGATGAATTTGTGAAAATGAAATACAATTGCATCTTAAATAGTTTTCATGTCTCCATCAGATAAATTAGAGAATTTAAAGTTATTGATATTACCTATCATTCCATGTTCTTTTATTGCATTAGAAACTTCTTTTTCAATCTTAGGAACATTGAATTTTGTCTTTCCAGACTTCCCCATGTCAGTGTTTTCCTTCTTTGAATCAGTTTTCTCATTGTCTACTTCTATCTTCTTCTTCTTCTTCTTCTTTCTAGGAGATGTCTTTAAATGTCCTCGAGTTTTCCTTTTTACATATGTTTTTGTCTTGACAAGTTGAGATGCCTCGGGTGGCATAGGTTCAAAAGATTTAACTTCATCATTCTTCTCCATACCAGACTCTTCTACCGATGGTAATTATGGAGTCTTACTTTGAGTTTCTACTTGCTTCCTTTTCCTCTTAGCATAAACATCTAGAATGGTCTTTTGTCTCTCACTTGTAGAACTGCTACCTTCACCAGTAACAAAATTCTTTGCCAACTAACTTATGATCTTTTCTTTTCTCTCTATTATAGGTTTTTTGATTTGCAAGGTGATTCTTTCATAAGCCTCCTCAAAAGTACCATACCTCTTTTGTTTCATGTTGACCAGTAGCTTTAATAAATATTCAAAATTCAAGGTTAACAAATTTTCATCAATTTCATAGCCCATCTCAGGTATCCATGAAATTTTGGGATCTACCACTTTTATCTTGCAAGTGTCAGTATCAACTAGAAAATAGATAGTGTCTATGTACTTCTCCACAATATGTGGTAGTATTATATACCTTTTGTGCATTATGTCCTGAAAGACCTTAAAATATCCCCACATAACATTGTTTAGGTTATCACCTATTTCACCTATGTACTCATTGATTTGGTATAAAGCTGGTATAGCTATCTTCCAAGTTACCGCTCCTTTACCAAGGAAAAAGTTTTGAACATAGAAGAACATACATACCAAAATTGATCCAAACTTTAATGATTTCTTCTTATTAGTTTGAATCCTCTTTAAGTTTTCTAAAAGTTTTGATCTCACCATCTCAGCTAGGTCATATATGGTTCCTTCCTTTACTATCCGGTAAGCATCGTGACTAGCTCCACAGGGAACACTATTCAACTGACTTGATTGGTAGACCTTGTAAGTGGAAATCATTGCTGAAAATTGAACCTCTTTATCTTCAATGTTATCTATAGTCATTTCTCTATGATCTTGATTTGATTTAGTGAGTTGTGCTACCATCTTCATGGATATTTTCCTTAGGGTGTAGGGTTCTCCGTCTGCTGAGAAACCTGTTATCAGATGAATCAACTCCTTGGTGTTCTTGATCAGTTCCTCTAGCCATATAATTTGATCATTAAAATTAATCAAGACATATCAAATCTATTCCTCCTTGAAGATCTCTAGTAAGTCCAAAATATGTGTCAAACCCTTTGTTTGAAGATGTTTGAACTCGTCTTAAAGTTCTGCATTGTTGCATATCGCTAAGTACTCCTTTTGTATTTTATCACTGCCTAACTCAAAAATATTTCAATGGATAAACATTCTTACATATTCAATCAATAGATCATGAGGTGAAATTAGAGATAGGGCACCGGTTTTGTCGACTTCTTCTTCCTTCAATGGGTGTAGCTTATATTCTAGTTCTACCTCCTTTTCTATCTCAATCAATTTAGGTGTAGCAACCCTTGACAACATAGTGATTCAAAAAATTCCTTCTTTGTAACTCAAACACACCAAATCCCTTCACAATTGACCAAAACTCTGCTAAATATCTCAACTAGGGCTTTCGAATTTGCAATTCAATTCTCTGTAAGTGATTAGCTCAAACAGTTTTCACAATCGATCACAATATGAAATCAAACTCTACTCCTGTAATCACTCTTTGATAGGTAAATAATGAATGGGTTTTCCTATAATTTATTTGCCCCAAAAGTTATCCAATGGCTAGTTGGTACAAGACGTTAAATTCAGTTTACCAATATCACTCTACTGATTACAACTTCCACTGGTTAATGCAAAATGTAGCATTAATACATAACTTTTTTCAAATGATAAAATAAATGATTCATAACAATTCATCTCTATTCAATTCATTGAAATTGGCATCAATGTATCTCACTATGGAAAGAGATATTATCGACCATCATTATAAGGGACTGGTTAGATATAACAATTAAATTCAGTCCCTAAGAAAAACTTACCTGCATAGTTTCAGGATGAATCCCCTTAGCCAGAGGAAGTTGGGTTATCTGTCAATTGCTCATTGAAATTCTATAGGCTTTGTTCATATTCCTAAAGTTTTTCATTTGTCTCTCTCTCAATCTTCAAGTCCTCTTTCAATTGTTCATTCTCATGTCTCATTATGTCACTTTCAGTACACATTTATAAGTTTTCATCACCAGTGTGACTTAGCTATTCATTCAGTTCATGGTTCTCATGTGTGAATATTTGAAGTACAATATCCTTTTCTCTAATCAGTTCTTCAACATTCTTCTTTACAGTTTCAGCGGTTCTTTTTGTATCTTCAAGAAATCTCATTCCTTCAAGCACTTCACATATCCTTATGGCTTTCCTTTCTTGTTCTCTTTTCATCTTGGTTGCTTCTTCAGTCAGAATCTTATTCATTTCCATCAGATTTTCTATTGTAGTCTCAACTTCTTCAGAGTTAACACTTCCTTCAGATAATTCATAAATGTTGTCTAGAATTTCTTTTAGCTATTCAAATAATTATTTCCTTTTTTTCCAATGAAGTATTAGGATTGTTCTTTAAAGCCTCAATAATCTCATTGGTTTCCTCCTACTGTCTTTCATACCTATAAATTTACATCTCCTCGGATCTAATCCCCAAGTTGTCAAAATTTTCCTCTAGAGAGTTTGTGCTCTGATACCAATTATTGGAAATAATAGGTACTAAGTGGGGGGGGGGGGGGTTGAATCAAGACTAATAAAGCTTTTATCNAATTTTCCTCTAGAGAGTTTGTGCTCTGATACCAATTATTGGAAATAATAGGTACTAAGTGGGGGGGGGGGGTGTTGAATCAAGACTAATAAAGCTTTTATCCTTTTACTTATACCTTTGAATAATAGAAAAAATAATTTTGAAACTATGAAGCATATAATTGTTTAAAGTCAAAGTGCAATCATTAAAATTACAACACATCCACACACATAACACTCATATTTTTATCATAGAAACCATTGGTCAGAGGGAAAAACCACACTAGGGATTAGACCCACAATTTTCTCACTGCAATAGAAAATAGTGCACTGTTAGGAGCTTAGATTATGTCACTTTCTAGGTTATGTTAAAGTTGAAGATACATCTACTAAGAGTTGTTTATATGATAAAGTTGAAGATGCATGGTTATGGCACAAGAGGTTATGTCATGTGAATTTTAAAAATCTACTTAAAGTGAGAATATGAATAGAGTTAGAGGTCTACCGATATTGGAGAAACCTAAGAATGTCATCTGCAAAGAATGTCAAGTAGGAAAAATGACTAAGTCAAGTTTTACAAGTAAGTCTTATGTTACATAAGGAATTTTGGACTTAGTGCACACTTGTTGGAAATGAGTTGAGTTACTGAGAGGGGAGGGGTGAATCAGTTACCACAAAAACAAATCCAAGTCCCTTAGATGTCTTAAACAAACTTTTCATTATTTCTCAGTTAACATAGATATTCTACTGTCACTCGGTTAACATAACAAATCTTAAGATATTTAATATGATTATCCTTTAGTAATTAATTGCACAAACATAAACCATAAAGAAAATAACATGTACATAGATAACACTAATATTTAACATGGAAACCCAATATGCAAAAAACCACCAATTGTCACTAGTTACTATTTTTCACTCTTTAGAAGTGAGCCTTGTTAGGAGCCAACCCTGTTAAAGGTTATAATACACATTGTTAGGTGTGACCCTGTTAGAGGATTTAATCACCCTGTAAGGAGTGACCTTGTTAGAGGTATTCAAACAATTCAATGTAGAAATGTCACCTTGTGAGAGGATTTATGAAAGACTGTTAAGTCTACTCCGTGAAGAGATTTTGGATCACTACTACAATTTTAGAGAGCAACAATGGATTGACCTGTTTGTCGAAGAAACTATCTTTGCTGATTCAGATATCTTCTCTGGCTTATAAGACTTGATCCTCATTGATCAAATATTCTATTGAAGCTCAGTATATTCTGTTCTCAATCAGAATCCCATCTGATTTTGCCTCCACACTTCATGTCATAAACACACACATATCACACTTCTATATTTTCAATCAAAAAATTGACCTTATATATATGATAAGCCTTGTCAAGTTGGCCTTAATAATATTTCAAATAAATAATAAAACTTAAGTCTGTCGGCTGCATATAACCAATTAACCATAAAATATAAATTGTTGTTAGTCGACTGACACTGAATGCTTAACTCGGTCAACACTGAAATCCTTCAATGTCCGATGGAAACTGTAATGCCCAAGTGAACTCGGTTAGAAATGAAAGTCACTTTGGTCTTCTTCAATGCTTGAGATATTTTGGAAAACATTGTCTGTGCTCGGATAGGATTAGACATTTGTGTAAACATTACTATATTTGTGTAAACATCAATGAAAATACACAATTGAATAATTGTCATTAAAAATCTCCCTCTTTAGCATTGATGGAAACAAAACATGTCATAATACAAAGAATTATAGACCAATAGACACAAGAATCAAATTTTATTAATGTCCTTAGCTTCATTCTGATCCTCATCCAGAAAACTCCCTCTATCTTCACAATCACTAAAATATAAATTTCTTCCTCTCCCATCAATAATATTTTCTTTGATAATTTCTTTTGACATGACATTAATAACTCTCCGTCTTTGACAGCCAATGCCAAAACCACCACCCACTACATATCCAATGAAGTTTTAATGTACCTATTTGTACTGATTCATATGCAATAATCTCTAAATATCTGCATCAACATGTTAAATATGTTCAATAGATTGGTTGATGCATCACTAATATGTCCATTAGTGACCCTCAGTTAGGGGAATCACACCAAGCTTTCCTCTAAGATACAAGAATGCATCCTTAGGTAATGGTTTTGTGAATATGTCTGCAATTTTTTCTTTAGTATTCACATATTCCAACCTTACTTCCTTGTCTTGAACCAATTATCTCAAGAAATGTACTTTATTGCAATATGTTTAGTCTTAGTATGCATCACAGGTTTCTTTGAAATGTTAATTGCACTAGTGTTGTCACAGTAGATAATAAATGGTTCTTTGATTTCTTCTTTCATACCTGACAACAATTGTTTGAACCATATGATATATGAACAATTCACTGCTGCAGCAACATATTTTTCCTCTGTTGTAGATTGAGAAATGCAATTCTATTTCTAGCTGGTCCAAGAGATTAATCTCTTACCAAGGAATAATGCTCCACCACTTGTGCTCTTTCTGTCATCAACACTTCTTACCCAATCAGCATCACTAAAAGTCTTCAAATTAAAGTTTCCTCCTTTCTTATACCATAATCCAAACTCTTTTGTACCCTTGAGATATCTCAGAATCCTTTTGATAGTCATCAAATGATTCTCTCTCAGATTAGCTGAAAACCTTGCAAAAATACCAACTGCTAATGCAATATCAGGTCTAGTGTGAACAACATATTGAAGTTTTCCAATCATGGATCTGTAGGTATTCTGATTTACTTCCTTTGAATCATCATCCTTAGAAAACTTATGTCCATTAGGCATAGGTGTTCCAATTGATCTAGAGTCTTCCATTCCTAATTTCTTCAGTATCTCTTTGATGCATTTAGACTGAGTAATGTAGATACCATCCTTCATCTGATAAACTTGTAAACCAACAAAGAATTTTGATTTCACCAAACATAGACATCTCAAATTCCTTACTCATAGCTTCAGAGAATGATTTTCATAAATCATCATATCCATTCAACAGTATATCATCAACAAATATCTCTGCTAATAGTATCTTGTTCTGAGGTCCTTCTTTGATATTTCTAGATACTATTGTCATTAGTTCTCTAAAATCCAATACTTACTAGGTAACCATGTAATCTTTCATACTAGGCTCTCAGAGCTTGCTTTAGTCCATATAAGGCTTTGTGCAATTTCTAAACCATATTACTTTTGTTAGGATCAACAAAACCTTCAGCTTGCTCAATATAGACTTCCTCTTAAAGAATTCCATTCAAGAATGCATATTTTACATTCATTTGATATACCTTGTATCCTTTATCTATAGCATATGCCAAAATAGTTCTGACTCCTTCAAGTCTTACAACAGGAGAAAATGTTTCTCCATAATCAATACCCTCTTCTTAAGCATATCCTTTACATACTAATCTTTCTTTGTTTCTAGAAACTTCACCTTTTTCATTCATCTTGTTTCTGAAAACCCACTTAGTACCAATCACATTCTTGTCTTTTGGTCTAGGTACAAGAGTCCACATTTTTTTCTTTTCTTTCTGCTCAATCTCTTCATTCATGGCTTCTATCCATCTTTCATCATTCAAAGCATCTTTAATAGGTCTAGGTTCAATTTCACTAAGCAAACATGTACCTTTAATGTTGTTCCTTGTCATTACACCTTCTGTCTGATCTCCAATTATTTGTTCAGGTGCATGATGCCTTCTGACATATTTAGAAAGTATAGGTTCCTTCCTCATTGATTCTGGACTTGATCCACTTGGTTCACCATGTTCAAAATTTCTATTCTTCTCTTCTGTATGATACTCGGGTTCCACTATCTGAGACTCAGGTGCCTTTGTCTGAGACTCAGGTGCCTCTGTCTGCGACTCCGGTGCCTCTATCTGTGACTGGGTTCCCTCTGTTTGTAACTTGGTTTCTTCAGTCTGAGACTTGGTTTCTTTAGTTAGCATCCCAAGTTGCAGAGGTTGCAACATGATTTATGATGATGAATTCAATGGTTGACAAGGTTACTGTCCAATCACCATTACATATGTCTTGGGTATAGTATCAGGTTCATAATACACAAAATTTATGTAGTCCTCAGGCTCTTTACTGCTCTATTCTTCACTTCTCTCTACAAACTCATCAATCCTTACATGCACACTTTCTATGACTTTATGAGTAGTAAGATTCAAACATTTATATGCTTTTCTTTTGCAGGAGTAACCTAAGAATATACCTTCATCATCTTTTACATCAAATTTTCCATTTATTGCTTCCTTCAAGATGTAACATTTACTTCCAAATAATTTGAAATTATGAACATTGGGTTTATAGCCATTACCATAATTCAAAAGGTATTTGCTTAGTACCTTTCTTCAATTGAACTCTATTCAAGGTGTGAATTACAGTGCTGGTGGCTTCCTTCCAACATTTGGTAGCAACATTCTTTTCAATCATCAATGTTGTTGCACAATCCATAATGGATCTATTTCCTCTTTCTGCTATCCCATTCTTTTGTGGTGTACCTGGGGAGGATACTTGTCTCTTGATTCATCTTTCATTGCATATTTCATTGAACTCATTATAAATAAATTTCTCCTCCGCTCTCAGATCTTAAGCATTTAAGTTTCTTTCCTGTTTCCTTTTCAACTCTGGCAAGGTACCACTTAAACTTTTGAAAAGCTTCTGATTTTTCTTTGAGAAACATAACAATCATCATTTTGCAATGGTCATCAACAAATAGAATGAAATAGTTCTTAGTTGTATAACTTTTTGTTTTGATTGGTCCACACAAATCAGTATGCAATAACTCCAAGAATTCTTCTGTATTGTAATTATTTCTCTTGAAACTAGTCTTGCCCATCTTCCCAATTTGACATTGTTTTCATATTGTTAATTCAGGTTTCTTCGATATAGGAATACCTCTTACTCTTTTGATCTTTCTTATGTTGACCAGGTTATCAAAATTCACATGACATAAGATTTTATGCCATAACCATCTTTCTTATACTTGCGCAATAAAACATGAAATTTCATTTAGATCAAGATAAAATAGATTAGCTTTTGTTTGCCTGCCAGTTCCAACTAGGTTTCCCTTAACATCCAGGAGCTTGGCCTTACCATTCATGAATTCTACCTTGAAACCAATGTTATTCATCTATGCCACACTTAGTAGATTATGCTTTAGTCCTTCAACCCAATAAGAATTATCACATTTTATTCCTTCTGTTAGAGCAATACAACATTTACCTTTCACATAGCAAGGTTCATCATTCCCAAAACTGACACTCCCACCACCATAGTGCTCAAGATGTTCAAATTTGGTTTTATCACCAATCATGTGGTGAGAACAACCCCTATCAATTATCCAAGTATCATTCTTGATAATATGAGAGTATAGTGTTGTCTTTTCATTATCTGACTCATCCTTAATAGAAATATAAACCATTTCATCTTCATTGTCATCACTATCAAAATCTCTAGCAATATAAAAATATTTCTTACCTTTGTCCTTGTAGCTTTTGTAATTGTTGAAATCTTTCTTGCCTTTGTACTTTTTGAACTTTTTCTCATCTTTATCTTCTTTTTCTGGACACTTAGCAACAATTGTACCAACCTCATTACATGAAAAGAAAATCAATGGTATTCTTCCTTTGTACTTTCCTTTGGTAGCTCTCTTTGCAGGTAGTGCTTCAATGATTTCTAGATCTTAATCATTAGGCTCATCATCATTGTCACTCTCAATCTATTTTCCTTTTGATTTTCTATCCATCTTTTTAATATTTAGTTTAGCTTTGAATACAGACTCAAAATTGCTAGGATTAGGATAATAATTGTCAAAGTTGTCCAACTCTAAAGTTGTAAGCCTTCCAACCAATGCATCTAGAGTTATATAATTACTACACCTCATCTCTTGAATAGCTAAAACTCTAATTGCATAAATAGGAAGTAAATTTCTTAATGCCTTACTAACCATTGTTTTGTCTTTAAGTGTCCACCAGCAGCTCTGATGACACTGACACTTTTCTTGATTCTTTCACTGTATTTTGTAATGTCTTCTCCTTCTTTAATTTTAATTTGATATATGGGAATAACCACCAATTGCAACTAGTTACTATTTTTCACTCTTCTGAAGTGAGCCTTGTTAGGAGCAAACCCTGTTAAAGGTTACAATACACACTGTTAGGTGTGACCCTATTAGAGGATTTAATCACCCTGTAAGGAGTGGCCTTGTTAGAGGTCTTCAAAAACTTCAATGTAGAAATGTCACCTTGTGAGAGGATTTACAAAAGACTGTTAAGTCTACTCTATGAAGAGATTTTAGATCACTGCTACAATTGTTAGAGAGTAACAATGGATTGACCTGTTTGTCGAAGCAACTATTTTTGTTGATTCAGATATCTGCTATGGCTTATAAGACTTGATCCTCACTGATCAAATATTCTGTTGTAGCTTTGTATGTTCTGTTCTCTATCAGAATCCCATCTGATTTCACCTTCAGACTTCATGTCATAAACACACACAACTCACACTTCTATATTTTCAATCCAAAACTTGACCTTATATATATGATAAGCCTTGTCAAGTTGGCCTTAATAATATTTCAAATAAATAATAAAACTCAAGTCTATCGGCTACATATAACCAACTAACCATAAAATATAAATTGTTGTTAGTCGGCTGACACTGAATGCTTAACTCAGTCAACACTAAAATCCTTCAATGCCCGACCAAAACTATAATGCCCAAGTAAACTTAGTTATAACTTAAAATCACTTTGGTCTTCTTCAATGCCCGAGAGAGCTTGGCAAACACTATCTATGCTCATATAGGATTAGACATTTGTGAAAAAATCACTATATTTATGTAAACATAAATGACAATACACAATTGGACAATCTACTTAAAGTGAGAAGAAGAATAGAGTTAGAGGTCTACCAAGATTGGAGAAACCTAAGAATGTCATCTGCAAAGAATGTCAAGTTGGAAAAATAACTAAGTCAAGTTTTACAAGTAAGTCTTATGTTAAACAAGGAATTTTGGACTTAGTGCACACTGACCTATGTGGCCCGATGAGAACACAAAGGTACTATGGTGATAGATATTTCATTTTGTTTTTTGATGATTATTCTAGAATGATGTTTGTCATGTTTTTAAAATAAAAATATGAAGCTTTCCAAATGTTTAAGTTGTATAAGGAAAGAGTTGAAAAGGAGACTGGAAGAAAATTGAAGTGTCTGAGATCCGATAGAGGAGGAGAGTCTACTTATGATGAATTTACACTCTTCTATAATGAACATGGAACAAAGAGATAAATTCCTGCACCGAGGAAACCAAAATAGAATGGTATAGCTAAAAGGAGAAACAAATCCATTGTGGATTGTGAAAGAACACTGATGATTGAGAAGGGTATTTCTTAAACATATTGGAGAGAAGTAGTCAGCACTGCTACTTATACACTTAACCGAGTATGATTGAAGAAAGGTACACACAAGACTCCATATGAGATTTGGTATGATCACAAACCAAATGTAAGTTATTTCAAAATATTTGGAATTAGATGCTAGAGATAGTAAGTTTGATTTTAAAGGAGATGAAGTAATATTCAAAGGATATTCTACCGAGAGAAAAGATTACAAATGTCTGAACAAATCTACTAACAAAATTGTGGAAAGTGCAAATGTGAGAATTGATAAATTTGTAGAGAAAAATGATGAGGACAAAAATAAGGAACTAGAGGATTACCAGAGCTTTGTATATGTTCAACCTGATGTTCTTGATACCTTACCGAAAGCACAAACTGAGGAGGAAGCTGAACATAAAGAACTACCACCGAATGATGGAAATGAAGTTCCATCGACTAGCGAGCTTGTTCTAGCCAAATGTGTGAGGAGACACTACTCACTGAGAAAGATTATTGGAGAAAAGGAGGATGGAATTATGACAAGAAGCAAGGTAAGAGACAATACATGCTTAATTTATGAATTAGATCCAAGAAGAGGAAAAGATGCATTGGAAAATGAAGACTGGGTAAAAGTTGTGAAAGAAGAGTTAGATCAGATTGTAAAGAATAACACTTGGACTTTAGTACCAAGACCTAAAGATAAAAAATTTATTGGTGCTAAGTGCATTTTTATAAATAAATTGAATGATCATGGAGATGTAATAAAAAACAAAGAAAGACTAGTTTGCAAGGGGTATGCGTGCAAGAAGGTATTGATTATGGTAAAAATTTTTCACCTATTGCTAGATTAGAAGGAGTTAGAATTATACTATCATATGAAGCTTACAAAGGATTTAAAGTCTATCAAATGGATGTCAAGTCTACATTTATTAATGGTATTCTTGAAGAAGAAGTTTATATAGAATAACCTGAAGGATTTGCTAAGAATACTAACAAGGACATGGTATGAAAATTGTACAAGGAACTATTTAGTTTGAAACAAGCACCCTAAGCTTGGTATGAATGGTTACATTCTTATCTAATCAAGTTTGCATGTCAGAGAATAAGTGACAATAGTAATGTGTATCTAAAATGTGATAGTAATAACAAGATTTTGATTGCTGAAATATTTGTTGATGATATTATTTTTGGAGGCAATGACACATTATTCAAATCTTTTGCTGAAGAGATGAGAAAGGAATTTGAGATTTCCATGATAGGGGAGATAAAACTATTTCTTGGACTATAGATTCAACAAGTCAAGGATGGGATCTATATTACAGAATAAAAGTACATCAAGGAGATCCTAAAGAATTTTGGGATGGAAGACTCAAGACCGGTTGGAACACCGATGATCACTGGTTGCAAGTTATCAAAATAAGATGAGTCAAAAGAAGTGAATGAGACACTCTACCAATCAATGATTGGTAAGATACAATATATTGTACATAGCAGAGCTGATATAGCTCATGCAGTTGGTATTGTTGCAATATTTTATGCTGATCCAAAGGAAACACATATGTCTTTAGTTAAAAGAATTTTTAGATATCTAAAAGGAACTGAGGACTTTGGTCTACTATAAAAGATAGGAGGAACTTTTGAATTGAAGGTCTACACTGATGCTGATTGGGCCAAAAAAATTGATGATAGAAAAAGTGCTAGTGGAGGAGCTTTCTTTTTAGGAGAAAGATTAGTAACATGGATGAGTAAGAAACAAAGTTGTATAGCACAGTCTATTGTCGAGGCTGAATAGGTTGTTATAGATATGAATTATGCAAAACATTGTATGGATCAAACATCTACTTGAAGGAATACAAAATGATATTACCGATCCAGTTACTATTTTTTGTGATAATGCAAGTGCTATAAGAATATCAAAGAATATGGTGATGCATTCTAAGACCAAGCACATTTCTATCAAGTATCATTACTTGAAAGAACAAGTTCAAGACAAACATGTCAATGTGATGTTGGAGTATGTGAATTCAAAGGAGAAATTAGTAGTTATATTTACCAACCCACTATTGAATGATTCTTTTGATTATCTCTGAGGTAAATTAGGGGTCCTACCCCTATCCAACATTCACTAGAGCATGATGCATGTTGCATCAATTCTAGGACTTAGTAGAATATCTATTTTATGAGTTGATGCTAGTGTTCACACTTTACATGATGTATGAAGTTGTGAAAAGTAATTATGTATGAAATGAGTTATCAATACATGCAAGGTATGATCCACTTCCTAAACAAGTTTTCATGAGTATGCACCTTTGACATTGTTGTCAAAGAGGGAGAATGAATAATTGATGAATACAAATATTGAGGGAGATTGGATTATTGAAAGATGGAAGAGAAAGAGGGAGAATATGCATAAAGATGTTAAGAGAAAATGAACACAAAGGGAGAAAATGATCAAATAACTTAGAGGGAGTAAAGACAGAACAAAGATTGACAATGTTTCCATAATTAATTGACCATGTTTCCATTAATGCCAAAGAGCGAGATTGTTTCTCAACCAATGGAGATGATTATGAATACCGAGATCATAGGTATACATGATTGTAGAAAGGATTAGATCAATTTTTATTTTATCATTCATGTTAAGAATTTTTTTTTTGTTCATATTGAATTTCCATATCTTTTGGAGATGAGTTAATTGGGAAATAGATAAAGATCACACAATAATTAGTTTATATTGAGATAATTGTTTTCTACTTTAACAAGTCGGTAAAGAAGATTGGGAAAGTTCGTAAGACTAAAGAGTTATGTTACCAAGAAAAAAGAAGGTTTTTTGGTAAAAGGTTATGTAAGTTGGTCAAGACACCGAGATATTGAGGCACCAAGTAGTGCATGTTAGTCACCGAGTTCAAAAGTTAGTTATCGAGCGGAACACATGTTAGAAACAAGAATAAGAATGCATTTAATGGAAAGCTACAGTTATCTGAAAGATTCCAAGGACAAAGAAGAAGTTAGTTACATGATCTATGCATGATAAAATTCAAGGAAGAGATCTATGATATAGATTAAGCGAAAAAAACTAATGGTTTTACTTCCAAGAAAAGTGCAAGTTCTGAGGTGATGCTGAAGCAGCTAACCGAGTTTCAAATTCACTAAATCAGTTCAAAAAGTTGATCTGATAGCTGAGTGTGATTGAAGAAAAACCTAAGCAAGGAGATTAAGAGGCCAAAACAAAGTCTATTTAAAGGATGAATTCAAATAACACAAGAGTTGGCATATTAAAGTGTTGAATTGCTACTAAGTGAAGTAGTGCAGAGAAAAGAGGTAAAAATCTAAGTCTAGAGCAGAGATAGATGAAGAATTGATGCTAGTACTCAAAGAGAGTGCATAAGGGATCTGATCAAGAAAGAGGTAGTTTTAGTTTTACAAATCAAACATATACGCTATTTCTTATTTGCATTTGTAATAGAGAAATATCTTAATCGAGTGGACTTAACAATCTTATTGTAAAATCCTTGAGAAAGGTGACATTGTAAAATAATTTTCAAATCCCTCTAACTAGGCCACTACTAATAGGGTGAAGATCTTAATGGGTTTGAGGTAAATCCCCTAACAGGGTCACATATAATAATGTATTTTTTAACCTTTAACATGATTGACTTTTAACTGAGCATACTTTAGAAGAGTATTTTCATTTGTGAGCATAAAATTCCCACAAAGGTTTTTACCAAATTGGGGTTCCTCGTTAAATCCGGTGTTAAATGTGTTTAATGTTTCATGTGCATGATATTTATTATTTATGCAAGTTGTTGTTAGAGTTATTAAAGTTATTTGGTGATTTGGTTGTTTTTTATCCTACCAAATTGAATCAGAGTTTAAGTTATCATAGTTTTTTGATTCACCCCCCCTCTAAATAATCCAACATCATGTAGAGATCCAACCTATTTTTAAAAATTATAAAGGGGTATTTGAAGAGATTCCCCTCGCCTTCCCCCTAAAAGAGGGTTTGAGCATTCTATAGAATTAGAAGAATGGGAGAAACCTATAATAACAACTCCATATATGCATCCTTAGAAATTCAAAGAAGAGATTGAGAAAAATGATGAAACTGATTTTGGAGATGGGACATATTCAACCTAGCAGCAATCCATTTGCCTCATCAGTGGTATTGGTACAAAAAAGGATGATGCAGTGATAATGTGCATTGATTATAGAGCTCTCAATAAGAAAAATATAAAAAAAGATATCCTATTCCCAGAATTGATGAACTAATGGATGAATTGCATGGAGATAAATACTTTTCAAAGATTGATTTAAGGTCAAGATACCATCAAATTAGAATAATAAAGGAGGATATATGAAAAATATCCTTTCGGTGTCATTACAGACATTTAAAATTTTTAGTCCTTCCATTTGGGCTTACCAACACTCCAGTGACACTCCAATCATGCATGAACCACATCTTTAGACAACAACTGAGAAATTTTTTGCTTATATTTTTTGATCACATACTCATCTATAGTAAAACATGGGAAGAACATCTCCATCACATTGAAGAGGTTTTGAACATCCTCGAAATGGAGTCACTATATGTTAAGATCTCTAAGTGTGAATTTGGATTGAAAGAAATTATATTCTTGGGAAATAAAATCAGTGCTGAAGGAGTGAGTGTGGATGAAGAAAAGATCAAGGCCATCAAATAATTGCCAAGACCCAAGCTTACCCAATTAAAGGGATTTGTGGGCCTATGTAGCTACTATAGGTGCTTTTCAAAAGGATTCTAAATTTTTTTGGCTTCCCTCATATATTTAACCAAGAAAGGGGCTTTCACATGGAATGACCGGGCCCAAAAGCCTTTCAGAAACTCAAAGAAACCATTGGTTCATGTACTATCCTATATATACCCAATTTTTATATACCTTTTGAATTACAATGTGATGCCTTAGGAGAAGGAAACGGGGTATTACTCATGCAAAGGAAACACCCAATAGCTTTGTGTAATGCCCTGCCAAGGAACCCAGGAGAACTAACCTAAACATGCAACCAAGTTAATAGGATAATTTTTTTAAAAATGTTTATAAACAATAATGTTAACAACATGAAAGAAAAACATATAGTTAATGGAGAGGAGAGGAGGAGAGTGAGCGGCTGGAGGGAATTCAAATTCCCCTTTGGGTGGGAAACTTGCTGGAGGAGGATTTCAGAGGAATCTAGGTGAAAGCATCAAGATTACCAAGGGAGGAGAGAAGGATGTAGAAGGGGACAAAGACCCAGATCAGAATCGTCCCCGAGAAGGAGGCAAAAGGGACTTTTTGAACCATGACATGAGCGGGAAAGAGGCCTCTGGCAACGTTTAGAGTTTTTCCGTGCCAAAGATTCAGGAAAAGGTAAAAGATGTAGCAGTGGAGGGCTCCACAAAAGAGAAAAGGGAGGACAATCCTCTATCGAGATTCCAAACCCGTGAAGATGTTCCAAAGACAACAAAAGGTGATGGTAAGTTTTCTGAAAATGCAAAAGACGGTCAACCTTTATTTAAAAATACTGCTACTGGAAGCTGGACCTCTCTTTTTGGTGTGAAACCTACTGGGAAATCTTCTATTCCCCTTGTTGACAACACGTCGGACCCTGTGAAGGGAATATTTATTATTTCCCTTCCTGATTCATTGGTTGATCATACAGTTGCTTCAATGAAAAATACACTAATAGGAAATTTTATGGGCCCAAGACCTAATATTGACACAGTTAGGGTTTATGCAGCAAGGAAATGGAGGTTAAAAGGTCAAGTTGAAATAGCTACCTTACCAAAAGGTTTTTTTACTTTTGATTTTTCAAGTTCTGAAGACCTCTCTGTTGTTCTTTGTGGGGGTCCTTGGATGTTTGGTAAATCATCTTTGGCTCTTCAAAAATGGGGGGAAAATCTTGACCTTAACATGGATATGTTTGAATCAGCCCCAGTGTGGGTTCGATTCTAGGGTCTTCCTCTGGAATACTGGCATGAAGATGTTTTTTCAGGACTGGCTAGTTCATTTGGGGAGCTCTTATCAATTGACCCAATGACAGCTGCAAAGACTAGATTAGTATATGCAAGAATCTGTGTCAACATCAATCAAAAGACTGACCTCCTAGAAGTTATCTCAATTAACTCTAAGCTGGGTACTCATAATCAAGTTGTGGAGTTTGAATCAATCCCCTTTTCCTGTTTCACTTGCAAAAATTCTTAGCATTGGGAAAAACAATGCCCTCTTAAACCTTCTGTTAAATCAAAAAAGAAAGAATCAAGAGTAGTTTGGAGAGAGAAAAATGGATCGTCTTCCTCTCTTCCAATCCCCTTGAATCTCTTAGAAGAGAAAAAATCAAAAGAAGACCAAAATGTTGATCTAACAAACCAGCCAGAGGAAGATATTATTCAGACTTCAGTTGAGATGGATTCACCTCAGATCCTGGAGAAGGAGAACCCATATACTACAGATCAAGAGAGAAAAGTGGATGACTCCTTACCTGCTTACCAAAGTCCTCTGAACAGGAATAGGGAGAAGGAACTCCAGCCCCAAAATGCTCCTTTGGAAGTTTGTGTAGAAAAGGAGTCACAAGGCCCAAGATTAGAACAACAAAATGAGAATGACTGTTTCCCTGAAACAAATGGCCAGGGAGTAATAGTTGTGGATAAATCAGGACCTTCACCCTTAGTGCGTGAGTAGGTGGTAGTTTCTTATAATGGTAACAGTAGCAAGTGCTGGTCTAAAGTCAGTGAGGAGGATACCCAAAAAGAAAGTTTTGATGATTCATCTCCTACCTCAGAAAAGCAGGAATCCCTATGGTCTGAGATAAAAAATAATAAGAAAGACAAAAAACCCTCTAAGAAAGGAGGACTGAATCTAAAAGCTCAAGAATCAAGGAAAAAGGCAGACATAACCCCTCTAGGGGGAGTCCAGACCAGAAGGAAGAAAGTAGATGTAGGATCGCCCCAGGGAGGAAGAGGTAGACCTTCTCATAAAGCTATGAGAGAGCTAGAAGCAAAACAGAGTATTGCGGATGGTAAAAAATCTACTATCCCTGAGATTTTCTCCCCAATCCATTAAATGAAAATTATATCTTAGAATATAAGAGGTCTAAATAGTCCTCATAAACAAGATGTTCTTAGAAATATGGTTAGAGATACAAATCCTGATATTATTCTAATCCAAGAAACTAAAATGTCTAGAGAGAAAGTTGAGAAAATTAACCCTTTTAAGAATGGCAGTAGTATTGGCAGCGACTCTGAAGGTGCCTCTGGTGGTGTTGTGATTTTATGGAACAATGCTATTGTAAATTGTAAGAAGCTACATGTTGAGAAGAACATAATCCTTATTTATGTTAATCATCTTAAAATGGATTGTTCTTGGAACCTCATGAATATCTACACCCCTAATACAAAATGTGGAAGGCTCAGATTCTGGAAAAGACTTAAAGAAATAAGGAATAATTTCCAGGCCATCAGTTGGATGGTTATGGGGGATTTTAATACTCCCCTACTGGTTGATGATAAAATGGGTGGTGCTCTATCTCAAGTTGATAGTAGAATGGATCTCATGGAGTATATTAATGATCAATATTTTCTTGATATGGAGCTAGAAGGTATCTCCTATACGTGGTCGAACAAAAGAACTGGTGATGATATCATCCAGGTGAAACTTGACAAATCTCTCCTTTCTTTTGATTGGATTTCTAAGTTTTCCTGCTCTTTTTCTTCCTCTATTAGGATTAGTTCTGACCATTTCCCTATTATCTTCAATGCTAATATCTTGAATGGAAAAAAGAATATCCCATTTCGCTTTGAGAAGATGTGGTTAGCCCACCCTAACCTAAAGGACTATATTTCTAAATGGTGGAATTATAACCAGGAAGGCACTGCCATGTATAGAATAGCCAAAAAGTTGAGTAATGTTAAAAAAAATGTCAAAATTTGGAACAAGGAAGTCTTTGGGGACATATTCAAGGATAAAAGCATCAAACAGGAAGAGATCAAGACTATTCAAGAGAGTATTCAAAAAGAGGGTCTCTCAGAGGAGCATAGATGTACTGAGAATGTTTTGGTGGCTGAATATCATAACATCATTTCTAAAGAGGAATCCTTCTGGAGGCAAAGATCAAGAGCCCTTTGGATTAAAGATGGAGATAAAAACACAAGATTTTTCCATATGACAGAAATGAAACACAAAGCTATCAACATAATTTCTTCCTTAACAGTCAACAATAAGAATCTGGTTAAGGAAGAAGAGGTTAGAAAGGAAATGCTTCATTCTTTCTCACTCCTTTTATCTAAAGAAGATAACCTTGATTCCCAGAACCAAAACAAAATTCTCTCTGCTATTCCTTCTCTGATAGATAGTAATACCAATTCCAGACTTAAGGCTATCCTGGATGATAAGGAAATTAGAGATGCTATCTTTTCCTTTGAAGGTGACAAATCTCCAGGTCCTGATAGATTTCCCCTTTTCTTCTTCCAGCAGTTTTGGGAGATTACTAGTCAGGATGTTCTCAATGCTATCAAAGAATTTTTTGGTACTAAATCTCTTGTTAGAGAACTTAATGCTACCTTCTTAGTCCTTGTTCCTAAATTCCATGGTGCTAATACGGTGGAATCCTTCAGACCAATCAGCCTTTGTAATGGGATATACAAGATCATAGCCAAAGTTATGACTTCTAGACTACTTTCTCTTCTGCCTTCAATCATTTCTCCTTAGTAGAATGGGTTTGTCCCTGGGAGACAAATCCTAGACTCCATTGTGGTTGCTCATGAGAACATTCATTCCCTTGAAACTGCCAAGAAACAGGGTTTTCTCATGAAATTGGACTTATCTAAAGCTTATGATAGGGTTGATTGACAGTTTCTCCAAAAAGCCTTAAGAAACTTTGGTTTTGATGCAGGGGTAATTAAAATTGTTAATCAGCTAGTCTCTACTGTTACTTCCTCTATTATTGTGAATGGTGGCTCTTCCAATTTTTTTAAACCTTCTAGGGGTCTAAGGAAAGGGGACCCTATCTCTCCTATATTGTTTGCTATTTTGGCCGAAGGGCTGGGAAGATATATATCGAAACTTGTTAATGTTGGCCTAATCTCTGGTCTCCATCCTTCTTCGGCCAGATCCTCTTTCTCCCATGAACAGTTTGTTGATGATACACTTATTATGGGTGAAGCTACTATGAAAGAAGCAAGGAATCTTAAAAAATCTTTATCTACCTATACTTCGGCAACGGGTCAACTCATCAATTGGAACAAGAGTTCCATCTTTTTTATAAATACCCCCCTTGAGAGACAAAATAAGATCTCTAAAATTCTCGGCTGCAACATTGGTGCTCTTCCCTCCTATTTGGGGCTCCCACTCTATTCTAAACCTCCTGAAAGCTTCTGGAACCAAATTGTTGATAGATTCAATAGGAAATTGGCTGGCTGAAAAGGTGCTCTCCTTAGCAGTTCTGGTAAACTTCAGCTTTTGAAGTCGACATTGCAAAATTTTCCTGTGTATGCTTTAAGCCTCTTCAAGATCCCCCATAAGTTTGCGGTGGTGCTTGAAACCATCCAAAAATGTTTCTTATGGACTGGTGTTGAAGATTAAAAAAGGCTCAGTCTGATTGCCTGGGAAAAAGTTTGCAAGCCTAAAAGTAAAGGGGGTCTGGGGATAAGACCTATTAAGTTTATCAATAAGGATCTTCTGGCTAAGCAGGTGTGGAGAATATTTGGTGATTCTAAACAATGGAATAGTATAATTAAAAAAAAAATACCTCCTTAACTCAGCTTGAAGGATCTCCTAAACAATGAAGCTAGGGTTAATGGATCTTACATCTGGAATAGTTTTTTCTCGTCCATTGATCTTTTGAGAAAAGGTATAAGATGGAAATTGGGAGATGGGACCACTATTGATTTTTGGGATGATCCCTGGATCTATGAAAGCCCCCTCTCAGAAAGACAAGAATGGAAGGATTTTATTATTCAAGCTAAAAATACTATTGGTTATAAAGTTTCTGACTACAGGAATAACAACTCTTGGAAGGATCTCTCTAGCCTTGATAGTAGGTTTTCCCTCCTTATGATAGAGTTGCAGTCCTGGTTAAGTGAAGAAAATCATACTGACAAGATTGTATGGAACCTCTCTCCTAATGGTGAATTCACGGTGGCCTCTACCTGCTCCTTCTTCTCCAAGGAAGTAAAGCCTCAGTGTGCTTCAGTCTGGTATAAACTCCTTACTCCAAAGATTAACTTTTTCTTTTGGATTCTTATCCAGAATAAGCCCCTAACTATTGATAACTTAGTAAAAAGAGGCTTCTCTCATGTTAATAGATGCAGTCTTTGCTG
>MU224334.1:4370362-4387500 GCA_018584345.1 Thuja plicata | reverse complement strand
TATTATAAATAATATTAAAGATATCAATCCCCCTTCCTGGACTATAGAGCATATTATTCACAAAATTAAATCTATAGTCAAATCCTTTGAAGTGTTTCACATATCTCATAATTATTGGGAGACCAATCAGGTAGCTGATTGTCTTGCCAATATTGGAGCCAAAAGCGAGGGGATTCAAAAATGGAAAGGCATACCAATGAGCAATGATGCGGTCATATCAATTATTAATTATGATAAAATCAGGAAAAAAGGAGTCATTAAAAGTTTTTTTAATGATATTAATTTATTCATCTCAGATTGGGGGGAATTGGAATGATGGCCAAAGTAAGGTGAAGTACATATCCAAGATTTGGTCTTTTACTCTAATTATGAAAGCACATACTTTAATGCATGCCACTATTATTATTATTATCTGTGGCCAATTCGAGCATGTGAAGAGGATTGCAATTCAGATTAATAGCTTTCACCTGTCAAAAAACAACCAAAATCATAACGTCTCCCAGCTTGTGAAAAAAGAGCAGGTGAAGATTTTGGTCATGGGTGGTGATCTCAGAAGGGAAGAGCCTGCAGAATGCAAGTGGAAGCAGGAAAAGGAAGTGTGGAGAATCTTGAAGAAAGGTCATGTTCATCAATATCTTCAGAGACTCTATGGTTATGACATAGAGGTTTCTAAAGCCTTCGCTGATGGCTGGGATAAGGGCACGGTTAATATTGCGGGCAAATATTTTAGCCTCAGCCTCGAGGTGGTCTCCCGCTGGATGGCTTGAAGTATTCAAAAGAGGTGAAGGTTGGCACCAGAGCTTATAAGAAATTTCCTGCTACCGATGAGGAGAGGGCTCTTCTGGTGAAAGGTAAGAAAGACTATGTCGACATGGAGAACATTGATAAAATTTGGGGTTCTGTTATTAAAGTTATAATGGAATATTTTACTCTCGAGGGTAGATTCTCTAGGGTCTACAATTATCATTTTTCCCTAGCTAATCACTTTAGACATGAGATCCACATTTCTTTCCCCTACTTTCTCCTTTGTTAGCTTAACCAAAGCATTACTGACTACAGAGTGAATAATTTCCCTATCCTCCATGTAGGGTTTATTCTCCTTATAGCTGATTATGCTAGAGACCACATTCCCGACCCTATCCCTGCCTAGATTAAAAAAAGGAAGTCTGTCGGGTCTCTGCCAAAGAATCCTAAAACTAAGAAAGCTGCTTTTCCCTCTGAGCCGTCTTCCTCTAAGCCTCTGGTTGTGCCGAAGAATGATGAGCAACTTAGTGTTGCATCTGGTTCTGAAAAGAATGTCCCGGACTCCCCTGTTAGTCCTATCCTCAAAGAACACGATGGTGAGAATTCTATCCCTCAGGAAATAGATACTGAAGGTGTCAAGAATTTTCAAATGGATCCTAATGTTGAGAATAATCCTTCTAACCAGACCCCTGTGGTGAAGGATTCGGAGGATCCTAATATCAATAATGATAAGGAAAAACCTGAGGGAAGTCAAGATAATCTGAAACCTGGGGAAAAGTTTAACTCTATTCTGGAGATAGTTAACAAAGAAGGAAATGAGAAAAATGAGATTGAGGTAGAGAAGGATGCCAATAAAGACAAAGAAACTGATACTAATCTTATGGATAGTAATGCTGATAACTCGGGGGACAATAGTTTTAAGGTTCTGGGAGAGGAAAATTTGGACTCTCATGATTCTCCCAGCTCTGAGAAGGAGAATAAGGAAGAATATAGTGAGAGAATCCTTCATGGTAGAAAATCTCAATCTCTTCAAAGGGAAATCAGAAGGATGGACTCTCAGGTCAGAAGGACTATTATCATGACCCCCCTTGAGATTGCTAAAAATAAATCCATCTAGAGCTATAATCTGGATAAATGGGTGCAGAATGATTTGGTAGAACTTAAGAATAGATATATCAAACTGGAAAATAAGAGCTCTATGATTGAGGATACTATGGCCATTCTCACAAAGGAGGTTCCTAACAATGCTAATGTCCCTGTTCATGATCACGGTTCTGATATTGAAGAAAAAATTAAAAAAGCTGTCGAGATAGCCATGATACCTATCCAGAAGAAAATAAGAGGGAATGAGGAAATGCTAATTCATCTACTTAGTCTGGTGAACTCTGGTATGAGGTCCACTATGGAGAATTTGATGTCTTTGAGTAATTGGCTGGAAGGAAACAAAGATACTATTGATCTTACTGATCCAACCCAACAGAAGGGACCTTGCACTCGTACTAGGTCAAAGAAGCAGAAGGTTGAGGATCTGGATATTTAGAAGTTGAAAGACAGTGTGAAGACTATGCAGACTTAGTTGGAGGAATCTAAGAGCTTCCTGAAGACTCTGTCTTGATCTCGGTGTTGGTGGCTTTTTCCTCTATTTTTCTTCCAGCGTCTCTTTTTGCTTTTTGCTTTGTAGTTGCATATTGTTAAATCTGGGATTTGTCCCCTTGTAGCCTGCTTCCATCATTGGGGCAGCTTGTTGTTCTCTGGTTTTTAATGCCTATCTCTTGTCTCTTTTTTTAAAGGGTTTCAGGGTCCCTTCAAAACCTATTTTTACCATAATAAAAAACAACATGAAAGAAACACAATGAGACAAATGACATGTACATAAATACAACTCAACCAAGGTTACAAATCTTGAGGGTTCCTTGACGTAGAATCACTTAAGAAAAATAATCTACGAGAAAAAGTGTAAAGAACTAACACAAAGGATACATCAACTGAATCCAATAATATACATCTCAAATAATAAGACCACATATACAACTCATACCCAAGGTATACAATTGAATCAACATCCACTGCATAAGTTGCAGGGTATGCAGTAATACATAATAATACAACACAATACATCCTCCAAAGGATGTCAACTGATATACATATATGGTACACATATAAAACTCATGAAACTGTACAAGTCTCCAGAAGAATAAGAATATAGAAGAAGAAGAACTGCAACAAGGATCATCCAATCATGAAGAAGATCCATTGAATCTCAATGGTAATAAGAACCACTACCACCCGACCGCGTGGAACCAAAGGTTCACTCCCACTGTGCTAAGGAGATAATAACATGCCCACTCACATGGGTATACAACAAGAAGGAAACATCAAGGGTACACAACCATCATAAAGAAAATTAGAGGAAGATCCTAGAATCTCTCTAAATCACAATAAGGAGATCTATAGAATACCAGAGGTAACTGACACATGTAGGATAACCTAAGCTGTATATAGGAAGGTGTCATCATGTACGTCTAACCCTTGAGTTTTTTCCTAGAAATCTCTCAATAGATCCCAGCACTCAAGTGACCATACATAGTATCAATGACTTCTCAAACAGACAAAGTCACTAACTATGCCAGATACACACCCCTCAAGGTGACAAGCATCAAATCATCCTCCATCTTAGCCTATAATAGAGCTCAAGCATGGGTGAGGCATTATATCTTATTATATTATAATAAGGAATCCTAATAAGTTATTATGTTATCACTTTTTAAAAATCACTTACAATAAATGATCCTAGTAGCCACTTGTGAGCTCTGGCACTTATTGCAAGCCACCTCCTACTTTGCAACTAGGTAACCAACTCTAGGTTCACAAAAAAACATCATAAAGGTATATCATAAACCTCATCACTCTTTCCTACTCATATAGGGATACACCCTCAAAGAATCATAAACAATATCAAAGAGAAGAACATAACTCTCAAATATGGTTCTTGCCCATACAAGAACTATTGGTTCTCAATTAACCAATACCACATTAAGTACTATCACATGATCACATAAGACTAGTTAAACAACTAGGTTGGGTATAAAGATCAAGACTCAAAATTGATCTCCACAAGAACATGCACTGAAGTACATAGGACACCAAAGAAACAAAAATACCCAAAACCTCTAGTTTTACCACCTGATAGCCAACTAATCCTAATAGACAACCGACAGATAGCAATATCGCAAAAAGGAAAGAAACAACAATGTTTTCAATTAGTCACTCAGAAGACACATCATTGCATAATGAGTACGATTCCAGAAATGCAATAAAATACAGTGATAAACTCATTTATAGTAACACTATTCAAATTAGTTTATCTGATAAAATTACTAATAACAATATAATTCAATTTCCAATGAAAATGCACATTAAGCCCTTACAGATTAATTTATAGCATCCACCTATTATAAATTAATCTAATCAATAATTACTAAATCTTAACTATAATTACAAGTAAACGTTTATTGAAATCAACCACACAACAATCAAAGCTTCCAAAATAAGAGTCCCAATATAGATCACTATGAGTAGATTTAGATTCTATAAATAAACATGTTTGAAAGAAAAACTATATTCCCGAAAACCACTCATCACCCCTGAATTCTTTAATTTTTGTATAATGAATCCTAACATAATTACTATCCCCAAAATACAATCATTATTTAATTATTAATCTCCATTAATAATCTATTGCTAAATAACAACAATAGTGCTATTATACTGGAATATAATCAGCAATTTAAACAAAAGGTTTGATAATAATAATATTAATAACCAAAGTTATTAATAAAAATTCTTAATTTAAACTTATAAATTAACCTTTTTAAAAAAAAAAAATTAAAATTTAAGGTTTATATTAACCTATCAACTCACACAAAATATTTAACAATATAAATCAACACCATTTATATTAATTAAATAATTTAAAAACTAAATAAATAAGTAAAATCCTTAATAATTATAATAAAATTATTATTAACATTTTTAGTTATCAAATGAAATAATTATTAATTAAAAGTAAATTTTTTAATTAATATAATAAATTAAAACCTAAAACTTAAACATTAAATAAAATATATTTAAAACTTTAAATCTAAATAAAGTTTTTTTTAAAAAAATTAAAAATAAAAACAAGTTGGGGGTAGTGTGGTCCCCGTGGGCCCCACCACTCCCGCAACCCCATAACCCACGGCCCCACTGTCTTTAAGTGCCGCGGGTTAGCTGCGGGCCCACTGCTTACGCAGTGGGTGCCATAGCCTCCCACTGTCCCACTGCAGTGGTGACCGTGCGGTGGCCCGGTCTGCGGGAGGAAAGATGGGGATGTGGTGGCCCCCGCCCCCTGCCTTTTAAATTTAAATTTAAATTTTTTTAAATTTTAAGCTTTAAAATATATTAAACACTTGTTTATTATATATTTTTTTAAATAAAAATATACACCAGTCTGTATATTTTCTAGCAGCTAGTTTTTTTTAATTTAATTTTTCAACAAAATAGAATTAATCTTTTCTTTTCAAGCCCAAATTAATTTAGCTATAATTCAATAATAGAGACTTTTTTTTACCAAATGCTCTAAGGGGAAAACAAGCAAGAATCTTCTCAACAACATGCAATTTGACATAAACAAGAAAATGTTCTAGATCTAATATTTTAATTCTTTTTTTTTTCAAGAAGAGTCTTCTTTTTCTTTTAAACATGTAAATGACTCATTGTTCTTGTTTTCATGCAGTTCTGGATCTGGGATTTAGCCAAGAACTTGGTAATGCAAGGTTTCTTCTTTCTAAGATGAGTTATTCACAGATCTAAGGATTTGAAGACAATAATTAGAATTTCTCAATCAAAGAAGACATTTTAACAAATCAAACCCTAAGGGCATTGTTGAAAACTAATTCATTCCAATTGAAAACCCTTATACCCATTTGCATCTAATGCCATAAAATGAAACCCTTTATGCCCACAAGCACATATCTCAAATTCAAACTTGAAGATAAACACAAAATTGAACCAATATCATATTTGTAAAGGTTTCGGGTCCTTGTAACACCTGTTTTTACTTAATTGAAACAAGGAATGATCACACAAAGAAACCTAGCTTTTCAGATGCATGGAAGAAGGGGATACAAAAGCTAGAATTGACATGAACCAGATCCTACCTCAATAACTGATGAGAGGAACCAAACACAAATCCAAGCAAAGAAGAATTCCAAAAATGCTCCAAAAATGCTCTCAAAATGCTCTCACAAATCCTCCATCACCTGATTTTCCTTTCTCCCCTGATTGAACAACCTCCAAAATGGCTTTCAATCTAAGGATTAGAAAACCAAGCAATTAGGTTTTCAAAATTAAAAGCCCTAAAGGAATATAAATTATCTAATTAATAGTTCAAAGAAATTCTTTATTTTCAATTTTCACCTAAAGCATGCATAAATCAACTTTATAATATAAAAGCAAAGTGTTAAATTGAAAATGCATGAGAATATATTTCAATTAAACAAATCAATTAATCATGCAACTTAAAGTAATATTCAATAAATCAACTTTGCACAATTAATTATAATTAATTGAATTTAATTTTATTAAATATCAATTATTTAAATCAAGACTTAATAATTAAATTAATTAATTAAATATAGGGATTTAATTAATATTTAATTATTAAATAGCCATATATTTCATATATCAATGTTTTAACCTTATTAAAGGTGCAATGATTAACATTAATATTTACCATGAATATTCATTAAATAAATCAAGACAAATGCATCATTAAATCACCTGAAAATCATATAAACCAAGGAACAACTGAAACAGACAAAAAACTGAGACAGAAACATGAACACACACAAACAGGCTCACGAATCCACGTCACTTGATGGATTCAACCACTAGGATAGTCAATTAGCTTCTTGTCCAATTCTAGGACAAAATAAGGGTTTTGGGTATGGATTTGGACCTGAATATTATCTCCCCTCTTACCATTGAGATATTGCGATAGGGCACGCTCACTCCTGCAAATTTAGGGAAGACATAGACTGGTACCTGCAATCCTGTCATCATAAAGACAAGCATATATACATGCAAAGTATAACAAAAAATGGTTGAGACTAGTTTATCATGTGGATCTCGCCAAAGCAAGTAACTATGAATTTGTCTCATACCATACCAAACACAACAAACAGTAATGCAAAACATCCCAATGATCCATGTGCATATAGATATAGGGTCAGTATTGTTAGAAAACCTTAATAAAAAAGACTTCATAACATAAATATAACCAACATGAAATAATCATAACTCATATGCAGATAGATGATACAATACAACTAACAATGGATCAATAGCATAATGAAAAACAATACATAAGTATCCTTAAAATCACCTTAAATAGATAACACACACATACTATGGTCTAAAAGAAATTAAAAACTGACAAAGATAGGAAGACTAAGGGGTAGGTATTACATTTTGAAAGTCGCAACCTCACAGAATTAGAAAAGCATTATTCCATATATGACAAAGAAATGTTAGCCATCATGCATGCCTTAGAAAAATTTAGGCAATATCTAGTTTGTGGAAGGTTTATTTTGAAGATCGACCATAACAGTCTACGTTTCTTCTTGAATCAAAAATACCTTAATGGTAGACAAAAAAAAGTTGGTAAGAAAAATTTAGGCCTATGATTTTGATATTGAGCATGTAAAAGGAATGAACAATGGGGTTGCAAATGCTCTCTCTAGACGAGCTCACATTAATACTATCACTAGTATCTCAAAATATTGGAAGGAAGGAATCATTGCAGAATATGCAAAGGACTCTCAAACAAATCAAATAATGGAAGGTAATTTGCCTAATGAGGACTTTCAGTTTTGGGATGACATCATCATCTATAAAGGAAGGATATTTTTTACTCCTCGATCCAAGATAAAAATAGAATTTTAAAGGAATACCATGACAACCCTTTAGCAGGACATCAAGGATACAATAAAATTTATAAGCATATTAGAGAGTAGTATTCATGGAAAGGATTAAAAAAATATGTTCAAAGATATGTATAGGAATGCATGGCTTGTCAACATTATAAAATAGAACTATCACATGCAGGAGGATTACTCCAACCTTTGCCAGTTCCCAATAAAAAAATGGGAGAGAATATCCATGGATTTCATAACAGGGATACCCAAGATCCAAGGTAAAGATAGAATCTTTGTGGTGGTAGATAGATTAAAAAATATGCTCATTTTTTTGTGGTTTCAATAGAATATAAGGCATATCAAATAGCTAAACTATTCTTTAGAGAAATTTTTTGACTCCATGAACTTCCTCAAAATATTGTAAGTGATAGAGACAAAAATTTCTTGAGCCAATTTTGGCAAGAAATTTTTTGACTAGTAGAGACAATATTAACCCCTAGCACAATTTACCATCCTCAAACCAATGGGCAGAAAGAAATAGTGAACAAAGGGTTAGAAGGATACCTAAGGAACTATGTTACTGGTCAACAAACCACTTGCAATAAGTGGTTGCATTTGGAAGAACATTTCTATAACACCACTTACCACATGTCAATAGGGATGACTCAATTCCAAGCACTGTATGGATAGGAAGCTACATATTTTGGTAGTTTGATTACACAAGGAAGAAAGGTACCAAGTGTGCAGGAATTCCTCCAACAAAACATGGATATCATAAGAACCTTAAAAGAGAACCTATACCAAGCCCAAAACCAACAAAATATCTACGTAGATCGAAAGTGCATAGAAAGATCATTTGAAATAGGATACTTAATGTTTATATGATTGCAACCCTATAAGAAATCTTCTATTTGTGTGTGTGAATATTGTACCTGCAAGCTGCAACACAACACTTCAATATGTCATTGCATCAATGGTTAGAATCATCAAATTCAATTGAAAAACATAGAAACCCAAAGGAAATAGACATATTGCTTCCTATCTAAGCAGAGTATGATTTAAGCTATAATTTCCCTCAGATTATACATTTATCAATGACATATTCAGTCCTATAATGGAAGATTCAATTGAGAAATGAAGCTAATTAACATACAATTCATACTTAAAATGATGCAAGGGTTCAATTGAAGCAAAAAATGAAGATTATCTGATTAGCTATGTGAGATTAAAAAATGACAACATAAGGATGCATTAAAATTTCTAAAATTTAGGACCAATTAAGCTCAAAATTCAATCCTTTTATGGAAGAATTTGAGAAATGAGTGGTTGAGATAAACTTGTGAAGAGAGGTGAGGATTGAATCTTTGGTGATCCATGTGAGTGATCGATGTGAGTGAAATCTGATTGGTTCATGGATTGAATTTCCATGTGCAAGTGATGAGTTGTAATTAGAGAATTTATTTAATTCCTTTTAATTAATTACTTTAGCCAAGGATTTAATTGTGTTGATTTGATTTAAATAGGCCAAGGTAATTAATGTGAGTTAGTGATGAAATCACTCTGATTTTAGGAGATTAAATTGATTTTGATGAATTATGCCAATAATCAAATAGTTGGATTGACTTAATTAGGAGTATGATCACATTTAGGGAAAATAGGGTCTCTAATTAGAGTAGACCAAATTAGGGTGGTTACATTTGCCCCTCTTTGAATTGATGTGTGAGAAATGCATTGTTCCAAAGAATGTCTGATGTTGACTTCAAAAAGTTTGAGAATTTTGTACTTGATTGAATGAAATGTAGTTGATGAGATTAGTCTCAAACTTGATTGAACTAAGATTGGTAGTATTGACTTTGAACTTGATCAAAAAAAGGTCAATTAAATGGAGATCCAAAGATACCAATTCTAAACTTGATCGAACAAGAATTGATAATACTGAGTCCGAACTTGATCAAACAAAGATCAGTACAAATCTACTGAGAGCTTGATAAAGATCTGAGAGATTGTAGGTATAGATTTCCAGCTTTTTTAGCATTGAATCCTTTTATCCAACAGTCCCAACTTGATCGAAGGAAACTTCCATGCCCCTAGTCTTTTGATGATGAAGTCAATTTTGTTGTTTGAGCTAGAATTTGATTGATTTTAAGTGTGATCATACCCCCTTGGGAATGAAATTGAAGGAAATAGAATAAAACCCCTCTTTAGAATGATCAATCAATGGAACAAGTCAATATGATCAATTAAGAATCAATTAGAAGACGAGATTAAGCGAAAGTGTGTTAAGAAAAAATATAATTTTACCAAGTTGACTACTTGAAAAAGTTAATTTTGAGCCTGATAAAAAGATGTATGACCAAGATTTTGATGAATGATTTGCAATTTGTTGATAGAGAACCATGAAAAATTGATTGCGTAAAGCTTGTGAATCAATTTCTGAACATATAGAGCAATTCTGCATTTGTTAGAGACTATCGCAAAAGTTTTAATGTGTTGTTGAAAATATTGTCCTTGCATTCAATTTTTTTCCCGTTTGATCTGAGAAGAATAAAATTGAATTTTGATATTTAGCGAAGGTTTCTAGAGCTTCTGAACAGCTCAAAAAGGTCAATATAAGTCTCAAAAATCACTTTTTACCCATTCATTTTCATTTTCATCCTTAGTAAATCCTTGATCTCTACAGAGAAGATGGTGGTCCCCATGGAGAGACATCAATTTGAGCTAGAGCGTCATCATGGGCATCCAGCCCACTATGCACAGCCAATGAGTACATCAATACCTAGCTTTTTACGCTTTCTATTTTTCATTTTGTCACTTGTTGTAGTAGTTAGGAGCATTTGAATTTTGAGTCACATACAAATTTTTGGATCACATCTTGTCAATCACGTTTTGCATCCATTTATTTTTCAAATTTCCAGATCGCATCCCATAAAAATAGGGTCGCTTCACATACGGTATCATAGTGTCATTTTTAATGTTTTTCTATCAACCTTTGAATTTCATCACGTCTTGTGAAAATAGGTTTGCATCCAGTATCTCATGTTGCATCCTGTAAAAATAGGATCACTTCCCGATTTATCCATCGCATCTATCAATTTTGGATTGCATACGGGGTGCAAGCTCACGTCCTATGAAAATAGGGTCGCATCCAGTATGCCATGTTGCATCCTGTAAAAATAGGATCACTTCCCGATTTCTCCATCGCATCTATCAATTTGGGATTGCATACGGGGTGCAAGCTCACATATAGGAAAAATAGGGTCTTTTTCAGTAAAAAGTATTAGTTGTCCAATTTTGACTATTTTTCCTCTTTTTAACTTTGTTGTTGGATTTTCTGGGTAGTTCATTTAACTAGGATACCGATGTAAGTCTATACTTTTGTGCCTAACAAACTATGTTCTTTGTTGTGTCATTTTGAGTACCTCAACCTACTCAGGTCCTTTCCTTATCATGCTCCTTGACTAATGCAGAACAACAGATTATTGGACATCTTAGCTTATCTTCTCTGATAGATTTACCCGATATTAGGGTAAATAAAGGGTTGTTGACTGCTCTTGCTGAGAGATGGAACTCAGAGAACAAAACCTTCCATCTCCTGACTGGCAAGATGATAGTCACCCCGAAGGATATTGGCATATCATGCACATTCCTGTGATGGGATGATAGGTTCAATTTGATTCACGCTCTACTATAGCGATTGCAGCTACACAAAGATTCTTTGTAGATCCATCTATAGTATGGAGATATCTGACCTAGGATTACATGTTTGATCACTATGAGTGGTTTCATGTGTTTCTTTTCAGTTTGATAGGAGGTATCCTAATTCCAGACAGAGGACAACATGGTTTTATGTGCAGTTGGGTAGATATGTTGGAGAAGATGATTGCTTCCACAAGCAGATTTGGCTGGGGTAGTTGTATATTTGCACACATGTATAGAGAGCTCCATGAGATCATGTATGAGTATTCACAGAGTATGACTATCAGTATTTTTATATTAGAGATCTAGGCCTGGGAGCATATCCCAGTGACATGGCCAATTGTAGACAAGAAGAGAGCACTAGAGGAGCCTTATGTGTACATGTATTCAATTTATATCCAGCATCCTGACCTGGGTAAGCTGGAATATTGGTAAAGAGTCCTTGATAATGTCACAGTAGTTGAGTGGAGGCCATATTTAGATTGCGAGGAGTGGACATCTAATAGGCAATAGATGCCTTATTTCTTTCAGAGCAGGTACCTGATTGGTCAGACCTGATATATTGTGGATAGATTCATTATCACATGTGTCCTCAAACCGTACAACCGATACAGGGTATGTCTCAGGATCTTACTACTTATGCATGTATTCATTATGAGGAGGCACATTGATGTGCATTCCTTTCATATGAGACAACACAGTTAGAGATCAGTCAGATGGTTACAGTTGGTTGTGATTATCTCATTGATTTTATCAATGTTGGGTGCACAGATGCGTATCTTTCTCATCTTCTATATTGTCCATTTCCTCACTTTACAGTGCCTAATGAGATAGCACCTCGTATTGAGGATGCTTTAGATTACAATCCTACTGGTTATGGACCTGTGAGAGGAAAGGGTAGAGCCGACAGAGATGGGGGTGAGGGAGATGGTAGGGGTGGAGGTGGGAGAGATGGCAGGTGCCCTCCTATGGATAGAGGTTAGAGATAGGGTCATGATGACAGGGGTGATGACGGTGATAATAGGGGTGGTGGTAGTGTTGTAGAGGGTAGATGTACTTAGTTTAGATTCTAACATCCATGTATGGATCTAGGTCCACTACTAAAGAGACAGTAGAAGTAGTAGTAGAGGGATCTAAGGCAAAGAATTTGTGAGGGAGGTGGACCTCCAGGACAGGATCCTCCATAAGAGATAGGTAGGGATATCGACAAGGATGGAGATCCCTTATCACAGTGCCAGAGAGAGAGCATCTTAGGGCTCAGATTACCACTTTAGACATGTTGCTGGTAGATAGTGATATAAATCTTGATGTCATGAGATCAAAGACAATGATATAGGTGTGCATGACCACACATCAGGGTCAGAGAGCTACATATTACTTTGCCTTGTATTGTGTTGCAGTGCTACATCTACAGAGAGCACGCTTGCATTCCATTATTGCATAGAAGTCAGAGGGAACTATGGCTCCACTAGCTCAACATCCATGAGCCAATGCACCACCTCCTCCTCGTGATTAGGGAGAGGGTGGCAGTCAGACATAACTTTTGTGATTATATCTAATATTTTTGTATATTGATCCTTCTGTGATCATCCTTTGTACTTTCAGACCTTGGATACATTTGTATATGTTTTATCATGATCTCACTGATACTATTGTAGATATTTCCATATTTTTGATCTGATAGTCACTGCTATATATCTGAGATAGCTTCAACTGACTTTGATATGTTCATTGGTTCTCTTTTAGATGTATGTGATAGATGATTGGATTGACGCACACTTTGATTATCTACTTGGTCTTTATGATGATTTAGAATAGCTTCAAGTGATGACATCACTTATGCTCTTTGATTATTACTGATATATAGATGTGTTAGATGATTCTAGATGAATATGCAAATGTATTTTTTTGAGATTTTCTTTATGCAAATATATGTATGGATGCACTTAGGATGTAAAAATGCAATACTTGAATGCTTTGTTTTTGTACTTTCTCTATTCCCATTATGAATTCAAAATGAATGCCATGGATATGCAATGGCATGAATATAGTAGTAACATAGATTAAGTAGTCAAACTTGGATTTCGAATGAACCAAGAAATCATTTTGAGCTCAAGTCCTTATGTTGTTTAAAAATGAATCATGCAATCTTAAGTGCAACTAAATGCAGACCTCTAGGACTGTAATTGATCTATTTACATTTTAGCATTTTATCATCATAGGGCATTTGTGCAATGGACATCATTAGATAGTACAACTACCATTGATACCAAGAAAGTATCATGAAAGTATGAATACTATTTTTGTTGGATGCAATGTCAAAAATAAACCTAAGCATCAAGGCATAGAGGCTAGGATGACTTGTCAGTTATCTCCTTTTTCTTTAAGAATCATCTTATGTTTGTGTGTAATGTAGGATATGTAACCCGCAATGACCTTCAATATTCATATCCTTGGGTACATAATGTGTCATACATAGTATTTAGAAGTTGATTAGAAATAGACAAGGAAATTGGTTCAACCTCACCGTAGTGTACACATAAAAAGGATTGAGATATATGCGGCTATCAACTCATGTTGGGAGCTCTTACCATAAACATCCAAATTAGGTGAAATGTATAGGATCATTGAAATAATAACCACATGCAGAAAACCAAGAAAAAATTATTTCCCCTATCTTGCGACTCTTTGTCTTTTAGTAGACGTCACGGAGTAGCTCAAAAGACCTAAAAAGAAACAATTGATAATTAGGAAAAGAAAATTCATAACTGTTTACATGCCCCTAGTTTGAAAAATCATTGGAACATGAAAAGAGCCATAATCAAATCAAGATCAGTCTATATGTGCTTATTTGGTGTTAAGGAACACCGTTGATTCATTTTTCAATCACAGTAGAGAAATCATCAATTGTAACTTGAAATTAAGCAATGTATTTTTATGTCTGAGTAAGTGAGAAACATTATCAACAATTGCAATCCAATGTAGTATTTGAGGAACACTGGTTGATTAAAGTGTTGAGAAACACTAGTATGATGTCCATTACAGGTAGGTGGTGTTTAAGAAACACCCTTGTTTGTGATAGTGGCATTTTGATGCAAGTATTAAGAAATATTGTTTATAGTGGAAAACCTTCCTAGAAAAGGACCTAGGACAACCTAGCAACCAACAAATGTTGACCGAACATGCTAGCAGAGATGCCCCCAGTGCAGAATGACTTATCCCTAAGATGGAAATATTGGAAAATCCCAGGAAAGGATAGGACATTCATGAAGAATCTAGATTCAACCAATAGGAAAGATGTGATCATGAAGGATTAGTGTCGTTAGTGCATTGATAGATGAAACATAGAGTACAAGTGACACATGTTTGCTAGGTTTTCACCACTTGGAAATTTTTTATTTTTGCTACCAAGACACCTATTTGCCAGGTTTTTGCCAAGGCACTTTTTCTTTTTTTTCAAATTTTTTGTACTTTTTTCTATCTCTTTTGTTAGTATCAAGGCGCCTGTTTGCCAATTTTTCACCAAGAATACCTTTTTTCAGGACTTTTCCACTATTTTTTATTTTTCTCTTTTCCACTATTTTTGGCTTTCTTTAGGATCAATTTTCTGAGAATCAATTTCACTTTTCAATCCCTTCGGCTAGATATCAAGCGTAGAGCCACTTCAAGAGGAGGGTATTAATGGGATCATAAAGGAAATCCCCTCAGGTGTAGCTAAATGATAAGCTCTTGTCCCAAATTTTTCCGTAATAACAAAAGGCCCCAACCAGTTGGGTTTAAACTTTCCTTTTTGTTCTCTGTTTAGCTAGTTTTTAGGATTCTCTCTTAGAACGAGATTCCCCACTTGAAATTGTTGTGGCTTTAATTTTTTGTTGTAGCCTTTTGACATTATTTTCTAGTATACCTTGAGGTGATAAAATGCTTATTGTCTGCGCTCATATAGTAGTTCTAGTGCATGAATCCTATCAATGTGTTATTGTTGATTTGTGACAAGACCATGGAGAGATAATCACAAAGAAGGAATTTCTACTACAATTAGTAGTACTTATTCTGTGCCATAGAATAGAGAAAATGGCATGGCTCCTGTTGGTGTTCGGATACTTGTTCTATAGGCCCATAGTGTCAGATTCAATTGCAAATGCCAATCTCTGCTAGACTTACTCACACTTCTATGTAGGATTTTAAAAATATTCTTTCTTGAAGCCTCAGCTTGTCCATTATCTTGAGGATAATAGATTGAAGAAGAATGTTGAGTGATATGAAACTGTGTACAGAGGTCCTTGATATCTTGATTCTTGAATTGCCCCCCATTTTCTTTTACAATAGTGAGGGTATCTCGTACCTACAAATGATGTAGTTCAAGATTAACATAGCAAATTTTTTTCCAGTGGCTTTGATCAATGACACTACTTCGAACCACTTAGTAAAATACTTAGTGGTCATGATGATGTACTTGTGTCCACTTGAATAATTAGGATAAATTTGTCCAACAAGATCAAAGGCCCATTGCTGAAATGGCCAATGTGTTATAAAAGGTATGAGTTCTCTGGCTGGAGCATGGATAAGGTTTCCATGTGTTTGACATTTGTAACATGTTTTAGCAAATTGCACAACATATTTTTCCATTGTAGCCCAATAGTATCCAACTCTTAAAATTTTCTTAGCTAATGAAAAGTCATTCGAGTGTGATCCACATACACCTTCATGGACCTCTTTTAATGCATGGTCAAACTCTTCTTTCTCTAAACACCTAAGTAGCATTTTGTTAAGACCTCGTCTATATAATTTAGTAGCAATGAGAACATAACACGATGTTGTCCTAATTAAGGCTCATTTTTAATTCCTAGATATGCCATTAGATAAGGTTTGATCTGTAAGATAAGCAATTATTTTGGCATATCGAGATTGGTCTTGGGTGTTTAAGGCATAAATAACTTTGGATTCAGGTGTATCATCAAAGGCTAGAAAGGATAATTCTTCCACCAAGAAGTCATAGTGGAATTGGTGTTCCTCCAGTTGTAACATGGATGCTAGTGTTGCGATAGCATCTGCAACTCAATTTTCTATTCTAGGGATTTGTTGGAATGTGATGAAGACAAAGTAATTTTCTTCTATTCTAGGGAAAACATGGATATCATAAGAACCTTAAAAGAGAACCTACACTAAATGGAGAAACCTACCAGAAGAGGTCCTTAATATGCTTGATTAAAAGAAAATTTGGGACGGAGGGACTATGATGACCCTTAATTGATTTTGTTGATACTATTACAGATCAACCCCTATAACATTAAAAATATTATTATTCTTTGTCTTTCATAAAATATATATTTCATGTATATACCAAATTGAGTATATTATGTATTAAATATTCATTAAATAATAACCAATATATCTTTAAATACTTAATACATATTAATATATTAATATATATATGTAAAAATTTAAATATATATATATACTAACTATTCGAAATGATACATATATTAATATATTAGATTAATGAATAAAATATAAAAAATAAACAATAAATGTTATAAGTTAAAGCGACTAAAGTCACACTCCATGAGGGACTATCGCAACCTTTAATCCTGTGGCTAGAGTCGCAGCCCCTCAAAAGGGTTCGCTCAATCACTGTGGGAGGGGACGTGAATCCACCTCACCACAAATATGAATTATTAAGAAGTTGAAATTAATTACATGAGATCATATTAGATTTGCAAATACAAATTTTATATATATATA